>APFE031371266.1:0-12505 GCA_000404065.3 Pinus taeda
AACTGTTTTGCCAACTTTCTTGACAAATAAAGTTGCATCATCAAGATCAAAATGAGTGAAGTTGAGTTTCAGAAGATGCTCAGTTAGCTTTTCATACCAGGCTCGTGGTGCTTGTTTGAGGCCATACAAGGACTTCACAAGTTTGCATACTTTATGTTCATGTCCTTTCACAGCAAATCCTTCAGGCTGGGACATAAAAACATTTTCTTTTAGATCTCCATTCAAGAAGGCAGTTTTTACATCCATTTGATGGACTTTCCAACCATTCTGAGCTGCCAGTGCAAAGAGTGTCCGGATGGTGGCCCATTTTGCTGTGGGAGCAAAAGTTTCCTCATAATCGACCCCTTCCTTCTGTGCAAAACCTTTTCCCACAAGCCTAGCTTTGTGCTTGTCAAGTGAGCCATCAGCTTTGTACTTGTTCTTGTAGACCCACTTGCAACCAATTGGTTTGGTTCCAAGGAGGATCAACCAGCTTCCAAGTGCCGTTCTTTATGAGGGCATCATACTCCTTTTGCATCGCTTCTTTCCTTTCGTCATGAGAAGTAGCTTATTTAAAGGAAGTTGGTTCAAAATCTGTAGACAAGTTCAATTCACAATCATAAGAAACATCCATATCAACAGGTGAATTAGAGTCATCTACATCACCTCCATTTTGTCAGTTTGAATTTCCGGTTCCTATTTTTCTAATTTCATCAGGATGAACACTTTCAAGTGTCTTCGTCAGCCACTTTGGGGGACCTTTCTGAGATGGTCCAAGTTGCTCTGTTGATTGAGTTGGGACTGAATCAAGATTGAATCTCCCAATTCTATCAATTACATCACTTAAAGCATCATTCGTTGTTGGAGTTTCATGCGGGGGAGAGTGTTCTTCAGAAGAAGATTCCACATGTTGATCTAGTATAGGAATCCCCCTTCAAGATGAGGAATATGATTATCAAATTCTTGAAATGATTTTGTTTTTGCGAATCTATCCAAGCAATCAAGTTGTCGCTTAACAACATTGTCAGATTTGGATGATTCAAGAAAAATTACATCTCTAGATACAACAAACTTTTTATTTACTTCATCATAGAGGCGGTATGCTTTGGAGGTAATTGAATACCCCGGGAAGATACACTTACGACTTCTAGCACCAAGTTTGTTTCTATGTACCTTTGGTATCAAAGCATAACAGGTGGAACCAAAGACCCTGAGATGTTTTACCGAAGGAACATGTCCATACCACAATTCACAAGGAGTCTTGTTTCTTATAGCATTAGATGGACATCTATTCTTTATATATGTAGCACATAGAACAACATCAGCCCAAAACATTATCTTTACATTTTTGAAGAAGAGCATGGATCGTACCATATTTAAGATTGTCCTATTAATTATTTCAGCTACACCATTCTGTTGGGGATTATAAGGCACAGTTGTTTGATGTTTGATCCCATGTTGGCGAAGATCGTTTTCAAATTCATTTGATGTGTATTCTTTTCCATTATCAGTGCGAATAGACCCAATATGAGATTGTGCATCATTTTCAATCCATTTATGAAAATTCATGAATGTTTGAAAAGCATCAAATTTGTTCTTCAATAAATAAACCCAACACATTCTAGTGTAGTCATCAATAAATGTCATGATATATTTATTTCCATTTACAGAAGGAATAGGCACTGGACCACATAAATATGAATGAATGAGTTCAAGTTTCCTATGTGCTCTTGAATGTGAATCATGAAAAGACTGTTTGTTATGCTTTCCCAGAATGCAAGCATCACATTGTTTAAGTTTTTTAGGAATTGTAGGCAAACCAACGACACCATTTTTCTTCAGTAAGCGGAGACTATCATAGTTCAAATGTCCAAATCTAGCATGCCATAATAAACTTGATGGAAGTGTACCTTCTTCGTGATGAGAATTGTATGAGAAATGTTGTGCATGAGCAGACGTTCCTTGCAGTTTGAGAAGTCTTTCTTCTTCTATTCCCCTCATGACAAGTGAGTGGTCAAATGATTTTCTTATCTCAAGCTTGCTATCAAACATATGAATGGAGTGACCTTGCTGGTGGATGTGGACCAAGGAAAACAAGTTTCTCTTGAGCTGTGGGAGATATAGAACATGATTAAGAAGAAAGTTTGGAAGACCAGTTAGTTTAAGCCTGATTGTGCCAAGCCTTGATGGCTTGATTTTTGACTGATCTGCAAAGTATACTGCTCCATCAACATTGTCAGTGAAATCTTCAAAAAAATCTTTTCTATGAGTCATGTGGCAGGTTTCTCCTGAATCAAGCAACCAATCATTTTTCCAGGAAGCAAGTGAAGCATTAAATAAATCTTCGTTTACTCCAATATTACATTGTGCCACAACATAATGAGCGGATTCATGTGCTTTACCTTTGTCTGAATCATCAGTTTTACCTTTCTGTTGGTTTCTTTTATGCTCAATTTTGTCCCATGGTAGTTTGCATGTAGAGGCATCATGTGATCCATTTCTTTTGCAGCGAATGCAGTGCAAATCTGCCTTTTCTCCTTGAGAATGTCTACCCCCCCTGCCTCTGAAATATCTTCCTCTTCCTCTTTGTCCACCTCTTCCTCTTGTAGAATCTTGAGCAGGGTGCTTTTCTTTATGAGCAAGGCACACAGTATCTTCAGAAGATTTAGGGGCTATCTTCTTTCCAAAAGCTTTCTCTCTTTTAGCAAACTTTTTCATAAGGGAGTCAAAAGTTATATCTTTGAGATTTCCATTTGCTTGCAATGACTCAAGATAATTGGAGTAAGTAGGATAAATTGCCTTGAGAAAAGCGATAAGAGGAATATCTAATTCAACCTTAGTAGATTTGATATCATGCATTATAGACTTTACTTCAGATGCAAGAGCAAGAGGATCATTATTTTGCAGTTCAATGGTGAAGAGTTTAATCATGAGTTGAACAAATTCAAGTGCAGAATGTGAGTCACAGAGTTCTTTCAGCTTTTGTAAGGCTTCAAAGGCAGTTGAATATGACGAAATATGGCGACTCACCTCTTCATTTACAGATGTTGCGATTAATGCATAAGATTTGTTGTTCTTGTTTTCCCAAATGACGAGCTCTTTGTCCGAGGTAGGCTGTACTGGGTCATTGTCTCCTTCTCCGACACACACTCCTTTCCACAACTCATTGAAAATTAGGGTGTGTTTTATCATCCGGGACCATTTAGGATAGTTCTCTTTGCCAGTGAGAACTATTCCCACCATAGATATGATTGAAAGCATTGTAAAATCCAAGATCCGTAAAAATACTTCTGCTGCTAAAAGAAAATTGATTTTGATATCAAAATGTATTCTGGCCTCAAACAATATATTAAACATAGTCAAACGTAAGAGCGTTAACTATGTTAGTCACTTTGAAAACAGTTTTATGAAAACGACACTTTGGCATAATACATATGTATGTATTCTCAAATAATACAAACATTATGCCTCGCTGCCCTAAAAATATTTACTACATATAACATTTTAATGCATTATATTTTAACACCATTCAAACACTCATGCTACCATGTCAACGCATCGGTCTCCATGTCCACTTCAAACATTCATCGGTCTTCATGTCCACGCATCAACATCATTACACAAGTATAAAATACTTAATGATTCATATTAGTGTCCACGCATCACAGGTATTATGACCATAATAACCATGCAAATCCATTAACAAAACATCACCATGCATACGTATATCAGGTCTATTAACAAAACATGACAGTGTTCCAACGTTCCATTTTCTCACAAAAAATGCAGTAACAACAGTGAATCCAGGCCAATTGTTCAACTATTAACAAAACAGGATAGCATTCCAGCGTTCCATCTTCTCACAAAAACGCAGTAACAGTCATCAAAACCGAAAAACTGCCTCTACATTCCAAAAGAACTAGCTCGGAAATGTACAAAAAAAAGAACCCGTCCAAGGATTTGAACCGCAGGCAGACGCTTTGGAACACCACACAATGGACAAGGGGTTTTGGTATGGGTGTAGGTAGTCGAAAGCTCTTTATGATCTGGTTGTTGCAATTTCGTATGCTCCGGAGGCTGATTTCTATCAAGAGGATGACTTAAACGATCAACATAGACATCCTGCAGCTTCTAAAGCGAAGATGGGTGTCAGAATCGTAATACCTTGGCGGTATGGCAGCAGTGGGTGTTATACCATGACAGAGTCGTAATACCATGCAACCGTGGTATTTTAATGGACCTGTGTCAAAATTCTATGGATTTGATCAGCATTCTGCATGTCAGGCTTGCATGGAGCAGAGCGCAGGTAATATAAATAGAATATGGCAGAACACAAGCAGTATCAAATAACACTCAGTCACTGAAATATATGGAGAGCAGAGGAGCAGACAAGGGAGTTAGAAGGCACAATAGCTAAAAAATGGGGCTGGCTCTGATACCATGTCAGGCCAGGCAATAACTCCATTAGGTAGAATACTGATTCGTATTATTCCATTCGGTAGGTCTTTGTTATATACAATAGGGAGTGACTGTTCAGTTCATCTCTCGATGACTGTTCACATTCCTAATTTAATTATTTACATAAACTCACCCAATCATGAAGATTAGGTGTCAACATCTAGAATGGTCCTAATCAAGGAATATCTTGCCACTAGGGAAAATGTTTCCTCATAGTCTACTCCCTCTACCTGGGAGAAACCTTTGGCTACAAATCTGGCCTTGTACTTCTCGATGCTCCCATCGACTGCATACTTCACTTTGTAGATCCATATGGAACCAACCAATGACTTGTTCTTTGGTTTCAATACCACCTCCCACACTATTATTCATGATGGAGTCATACTTCTCCACCATGCAATCAACCTACATTGGTTGAGAAACTACTTCCTCAAATGAAAAAGGCCTTGACTCAATGATTTCTATCATGAGAGACATATATCTAGTGTACCTTTTTGGTTACCTCCTCTATCTACATTTAGATGTAGGAGCTCCCACATGCTCCCGTGCATCCTCTACCAATCTGTCAGCTTCTCTGGTTCTCTTCCTCACCTCTCTAGAAGATTCTGGTTGAATGGGTGCCTCTACTCTACCTCTTGTCTGCTGCTCTGCATGTGGCTACTGCACAACCTCTTAAAGCTCTGTCTGAGGCTCCTATGTTGGAACTAAAATTTCCTCCTCCAATGGGATACTCAGCTCTCACTATAGAGAGCATATCATCACCTTCTCCTCATCAAATTTAACTTCTCTCCTCACTACTATGAGGGAAAATACACCCACTATCTCAACTATACGATAAAGTTTCTTCCTGCTATCCTTGGAGACATGACAATACACAATAGCTCCAAAAATTCGAAAATGAGATAGATATGAATTTCTCCCAGAGAAGTATTCTATGAGGGCTCCTATTTTGCAAATAAACTATGGTGTTGCATGCTTCTTCCCATAGGTGCAATGGAAGCCCTTGATCATACAACATGGCTCTTGCTGGTCCCACTATGCTTATGTTCTTCCTTTCAACCACCCCATGTTGCTATGGGTTATGGGGTGCTATGTTAGGTCCCTGTAATACTAGTGTATTCCCTTATTATTATTGTTAGTGTAGACCCTTATTGTTATTATTGTGCCCCATAGAAGCCCACTATTGTTATTGTTGTGCCCTTACATTATTATTGTTATGTCCGCTCTGATTATATTGTGACCACTTAGACTCCTATATATAGAAAGGATATTTTTTCATTTGAATCATCAAAGAATTATTTATTTGTGTAATTTAAAGGATGTTTACCCCTCAAAGGGGTTTATTTTGAAGTCGTTGATCTCTCTTTTCTTCTATTTTGTGAGATGGTTGCATGACATTTGGTATCGGAGGTTTGGATTCTAGGGTTTCACTACTCCAAACAGGTCATCGTGGAATTTTCACTATAACATTTTTTCTACGAAGTTTCAGAAGTTGAAGTTAAAACCCGTTTGAACCGAAATCATGATGAACCTCAGGTCCGAATTTCAGATCTTATTTCGCTATATTTTCAGAGATATGATCCAAGGAAGTTATGGTGTTTGTAGGCTCTTGAATTACATCTGAAACAGGTGACCTTGGGAAAATCGTCATAACTTTCTCTCCGAGCATCAGATTGAATTTAGGTAAATAGCTACAAAAGAAGATGAACTATAGTTTTTTGTGTATCATTTTTAGGTCTGAAGGTCGAAATAGTGACACATGGAACTTCATACAAGTTCGCTCTACTGAACCAGTCTATAATCAGGGCATCGTGGGAGATTTGACATAACTCTTTCTTGGGGAACCCAATCTCAATCAGACTTGTTGGGTTCGAAAGAGGATGTAGACGGTTATCATAGGACGAAATTTCAGACATTGTAGATGTGAAATTACAGAGATACGACATATTAAATATTGAGGTCCTATGAAGCGAAAAAAATGTGTGTATTCTTTTTTAAAAAATTGCATAAGTTTGGTTTGAAAAATTAATTGAATTGATTCAAAGGGCACAATGAAGCATAATTATCATTAATTGATGCCCCAAAGAAATAAAATGGAAACAACTAGTAATCAACTTGAACTATCTAGCATGACTCATGAAGAAGAGGAAGAAATGCAACATGATATATCCAAATTAGGAGACCAAGTGCAACAAATTTCACTCTCATAAAAAGTAACAGAAGCTAAGATGCATGGTTTAAAGAATGGCGTGGATGCTAAGATGAATGCCGTGGAAGCTAAGATGGATGACATGGAAGCTAAGATGGATGGTTTAGAAGTAAATATTGAATATTTGAAGAAGGACATGGAAGGTTTGAAAGGAGGTTTGGAAAAGTTGCTACAAGAAATGTGTAACAACCCTTGTGAAAATTCCATGTGAAAATATATAAATACCACAGATGGTGGGACATGTATTCCAAGCTGAATGGCGGGTAAGACATCCTAGTGGGTGTTCATTTGGTTGTTTATGGCTAAGGAAATTGGCAAAGGCAATGACTAAGGGATTAAAGAGGCAAAAAGGTATTTTGGCACATTATTTATGAAAATAATGGAAAATAGGAGAAAAAGGAGGTGAAAGGTCACATGTTGCATGTGAAGAGGAAAATCAAGGAAAATAAGGGAAAATGAAGAAAGTAGAGGCCTCATACATAAAAAAGATTCTAAGGATCAGTTGGCAAGCTTCTTCCTTTCAGAGTGAACCTTTTGTTAGTTCAGTTTTGGAACTCTCTTATTATTCTCTCTCTCTCATACTCTTGGAGACTTAGAGTTTTCTTGGAGCACTCTTAGTGGGTGTGGCATACTTGGATTCTTGGAGAAAGAAGCCAAAGGAAGAGAAGGAATGCACAAGAAGGCATCGACATTAGCAACTGCATCAGATTTTCTTGTAGGTATCGAGTTGCATGTATTATTTCTTCATGTAGTATAACTAGGGGGATATTATGGGGTACAGAGGGAAGTATCCAAGGGAATAATGTAATAATGGGATGGGCCATAGTTAATAAATAAAGTGGTTAACCTGTATCATGTAAGGGACCACAAGTAGTTAGCAATAATGTAATAAGCCTATTGTATTAGATATATGGTATTGAGAGAACCATGGTAATGACCCATGGTATTGTATTTATGAGGTCTATATAGAGGCTAGAGGCTCCCCATGGAGAGATGTCAAGGAATAGTGTATGGACAAGCGTATGGCTAATAGAGTGTTCTCCTTCCTTAAGGAGTGATTGTATGGTGTTACACTACCTCAAGAGTTTTGACTAATAAAGAGAGGAATTTCATCTATTTCTCTCTTGTTATTTCTGAGCATATTTCTATTTTTATATATTTTCAAGTCAGATCTATTACACTTCACTAGTTATGACATGCATGGTACATGCATGTGGTTTCTTGTTTATGATTTGTCTTTGGCATGGAGGATGGCTGGGATCGATAGTGGATTGCCTAGCCTTGCCATTTCCTGGATAGCCATGGTGATTGTGGGTTTACTTTCATTGCTTTGTTTTGGTTGGTTCTCATGTTTCCTTAGCTTGGGTTGAGTTATTAGTCCTCGAAGCCCTGATTGAAAAAACGCTCTGGAAGCCCTGTAACAACTTGGGTTGAGTTACTATTCCTGGAAGCCCTGGTTGGACAAACACTCTGGAAGCCCTTGGTGGGTTGAGTTACTAGTCTTGGAAGCCTTGGTTGGAAAAATGCCCTGGAAGCCTTGTATAATCTGTGGGCTGGGTTACTAGTTCTAGAAGCCTTGGTTGGAAAAATTATCTAGAAGCAATAGAAGGCTTGGATGGAGACCAATCTGATGATGGTTTTTGTGATGTCCGATCATGAGGTGGAATCACTATTTGATGGGTTGAGGTGGGTGGTCTCTGGAAGCCTTGGATGAGTTTTGATTGATGTGTTCTCTGGGATCCCACATTCATGCTTGGAATATGGCACAAGGATGATTTTTTGAAGAGATATTTGGCTCAGCCAATCTATGGTTAGGTGGAACGTGGTAGTCCCATCACTGGTTGGTTCATTGCATTTATTAACGAAAAAAGTCGTTCCCTTGATTTTCATGTGCAAATGTACTGATGTATATATGGATTTTTATGGCTAATATTTTTATTGTATTTCTCTTCTTATTATGTTTTTTATATGCACATTTACCTAGAAAGTGTTACAAAGTGGTATCAAAGAATGGTTCAAACACATGGACTAGATGGGCTCTATCATAGGTGAAATGAAGAACAAAGGTTAAATTTTAGACCTTTCTATCATATCTGTTATAACTTGTCTTCTATGGCATATTAAAAGTTGAAAATTTGTCCATATTGAAGGTAAATCGCATTGATAACGTGCTATAAATTTTAGATATTGGTTCACAATACTTTAGGAATTATGATCTAAGGAAGATGACCTTCCTGAATGCACCTTTAAATAGGTCATGTTGGAATTTCTGCAATAACTCATCTTCTATAGGCTTTCAGAAGCTAAAAAATTGTCCACATTGAGGGGACATACCAATAATTATGTGTTAGAAATTTTAGATGTTGGGTCCCAATATTTTAGGAGATATAAGTATAGGGAATCGAGCCTTCTGAATGCTCCTAAATTCAGGCGTCAAACATGCCACACTGACATTTTTGTTATAATTTTTCTTCTGGGCATGCTTAGGAGCTGAAATTATTTCTAGATATGACCAGTGGAAGTCGAGATTTCTCGATACTCCTAGAATTATGCACCAAATATGATTGTGTTGGTATTTTTGTTATAACTTTTCATCTATGAAATCTCAGAAGTTGAAACTTGAACCATAGTAAGGGAAAATACCATTGATCATATGATTCAGTTTCTATAACTTTTACTACTACAGTTTAGGATATATGCATTAAATCATTCACTATATTAGTTTGCATGCAAAGTGTTTGATGAAATGCTTAAATGGTTCAATGATTAATTGCATACAAACTGTTTGATAAAATGCCCCAATGAGTATGTTGTTTGTGGTTGGGGATAGTATTGATGTGTAATATTATTCTTGTAGTTGATATATGCTTACTTGTATACAAATAGTTTTCTATATTAGTTTAATGTTTGAAGAAATGCTTACATGCAAATGTAATAATATAGTAGATGTTTGAAGAAAAATGTAAAAGTATGGTAATTTTTGAAGAAAATGTTATTTTTTTGGATGGGATAGTATTGTAGTATGATAATATGGATGTAGCTGATCTATGAATATTTTCATGTAAAGAATTTGAAGAGTTGCATGTAGGGAATTTGAAAAATTGCATGTAAGGAAATGGAAAAGTGGCACGTTTTTAGTTATTATGTTACAAGTGGAATAAGTGCAATGTTTTTTACTTAGTCTCGTACAAATGTATGAGATACAAAAATCAATTTCTTTTCAAGTGTGGTTAAATTTAGTAGAGCTTTGGAGATCCCATTTCCATAATTGGACATTGCAGATCGAGCCATTATAGTAGCTTCCTCCTTCTACCTTAGTGTGGACCATGGATAGTAAGGGGGTATGCTTATAGGTTGTTAGTGTTGGTGAATGCTGATTTCAAATTAATAGACATGATGTCTTGATTTTTGGAACATTTGACTGACTGTGTATGAATTATATGTCACTTACATGTTGATTTCATGATACCTACTTACATCCTTGTATGTTAGGTTACATTTTTGAATATTTTGATTACATGGATCAATCTTGTAGGTTGATTATAATAATTGATCGCTTATGCTCGACTACATGTATTTACAAGTAGGTGTAGTTGATTTGGAATTTCTTATGCATACTTTTGGTTGCATGTGGCAATGTGTACAATTGAGTAATGATTGTTGTTATGCATGTATGGTCGTGGCTATGATTATGCATGTATAGTAAGTCAAACATGCCTTGTGAAGTCATTGAATGCAATTTAGGTAATCATGATGCTATTGGTTGTTATGATGCTAATGAGCTAGTTGAGATAAAGCAAGGGATGCATATCATCATAACGAGGTTGCATCATTAGACTTTGGGATAAGAGCAGATCATCATACAGGTAGTGTATGTTTGACATGCAGGTATAATGTAAGTTAAGGATTATCATATGCCTTAGGGTTATATACATTAGGTTTATGAACATGTATTTGATGTTATGGTTACATTCATGATAGATGTTAGATGATTAGTGTGGTTATATGCACATGTGTCAGATAGTCAAGAATGATAGTAACCCATAGTTGTATGCATTGCTATTTTTGTTTTATATTATATAACTTGATGATTATGTTGTATCTTGTTGATGAGTATGATATATAGCTTATTGTTGTTATATGTTATTAACTTGTTTGTTAGGTTAATTTCATTGAGATATTGATGTTATAATTTTGATTGGTCATATGCATGATGGTTATGTTCATTGCCTTGAAGATCTTGATGTTATATGTATTGTGCTAACCTGGTTTGACCTATGCATATGGTTATGGTTGCAATATTCAGGTATGAACTGACATATTTGTGAGATGGTGTCATAGTAATCTAGATTTACTTTGCATATGTGTATGAGTTTACGATGTGAACATGTTAGTTGGATATTGTTATGAATATCATGATCTTATGAGTGCTTGAGTTGATGTGTTGTAAAGTTTTGTCATGCTAACTAGATTGATTATGTAGACAATATCACCTCCCCTGAGATACATTAAGGTATCAATTGCTTATGTCATATATTTGGTGCTTGACTATTGATTATGTCATCTAGTTGATTTATTTAACACGGTATGAATGCTTGATGAATTGCATAATATGAGTATGTGTTCAAATGATGTTGTTTTAAGATGATTGTACTAAAATATATGTGTTGAGACAGTTGATATGTACTTGAGTATAGTAGGTGATAGTTGTAGTATTATGACTGATGACTATGAGTTGACTATGGATTATGACATGATTGTTAGTCTTGGTAACAGTTGATTTCAAATGAATAGATATGATTGTCTTGATATTTGGAACATGTGGTTGACATGTGTGAGTAGTTGCAGGGTAACATGCTTGGTATTAGCATGACAAGGTAATAATTGATGTGTCAAGATAACTAACAGTTGGGTGGTGTGACAACATATAGTAAGCCTCGATTCCAAAAAGGTAAAAGAAAGGAATTTGGCAAGAATTCCTTTGGCTATGTTTAGAAACCCTAATTTCGAAAGAATGAGTGCTTTGCACATAGGAATTCTTCTTAACCTTGATTTTGTCTAACATTATGTGGATATGTATTATATTCATGAACATGCATTTGATAGGTATATTAGCTAGTCTTTAGCTAGAGTCCCTTGAGAGATGGTGTGGATATGTTTAGTTACAAGCGACGTGCTTGGCACAATTAGATGAGGTAACTAGTGTATTATTATGCTTAATTATACATTGACAATTATGTGTTTATGGCAACATGATGCAAGGAGTTACATGGCAAGACATGTTTCCATGAAATCTTGAAGATGGATCAGGTTGAGCTTTCCTTGGGAACCATGGGGATTGAGTCATGGTGTCAGTTTTGTGCTTTTGGTCCTTTGAGCTTGATTTGTGGTTTTTTTTATGTCTGGTGCAAGGCCTTGCCACTTTGTTGTAGTGTCATATCATTATGGGCTTTCATGGTCTTCTTCTTGGTTTTTCCTTGTCTTCTCTTTTATTGTTTTGAGTCTTGGGAATTGGTTGGGAAAGATGAAGTTGATGGAGCTCGGGGAGAGTTGTGTGGTACTCGAAAGGTAATGTAAGATTCAAATGAAGCTCGGTGCATGAGTAAGCATAGCAGAAGGTAAGGCTATGACAATCAGTTGGACTGGTTGGGTCCATTGTGGTAAATGGACAATAGCAATATAGTCATGAGAAAGGTAACAGGAAAAGGTAAAGTAAATGGATTTGAGGCGTCATATGCCTTGGCTATGTTGGAAATTATTGTTCTCAATGTTGTGCATGTGTTGCATGAATAAAGGTATTTCTCTTAACCTAGACCTTATGTTATCTGGTAATTATGTTATGATCATGATTATGCTGAT
>APFE031371266.1:27958-68488 GCA_000404065.3 Pinus taeda
TGCTCTCACATTGTTTATTTTCTATGTTTTAGAATTCGTATGTAGGTAATTTCTATACAGGGTTAAAACCTACATATTTCTCTTCCTATTATGTTGTTTATATGCACATTTACCTTGGAAGGTGTTACAAAATTCTTCCTAATGGCGAAAAGCTAGTAGAGGAAACTCATGATGAGGACAAAAGAAATGTTAATCATGATTTCATAGAACCTAACTTTGGATTGAAGACCCACTATGTTCCAAAGATCGATATGAGGAAGTTTGATGACAAGGATCTCGTAACATGGATACTACATATGGAACAATATTTTGATCTCCATTATGTGGAAAACACACAAAAGTTACGCATTGAAACTTTATATTTGGAACCCAATCAATTTGTATGGTATCGATAGATTTTCTTTCGTAAAAAAATTCTCACTTGGTCAATTTTTATGGAGGAAATGATAGTACATTATGAGGATAGAAAAAGCAACACCTTCTTTAGCCAATTGATAAATCTCAAACAAAAGGGTACAATGGTGGAGCACATTGAAGACTTCCAAAAATTGAATATAAGGGTAAAAGATATTCCAGAGGAGAAAAATATTGATGTGTTCATATGGACTTTAAAAGATAACATCCAACATGAGGTTCACCTTTGGGAACTTGATTCATTGGAGAAGGAATTCAGGTTGACAAGAAAAATTGAAAGAAAAATTATGGCAACAAGGATGCCTACCACTAACAACTATAAAGATGGAAGTGTTGCTGCCCCTAGCCTTCCACAACCCACAAGGTTGACACCTCCACAACTGGAAGAAAAAAGAGCAAAAGGGCTTTGTTACAGTTGCGATAGAAAATACACTAAAGGTCATAAGTGTGCTTAGAAGAAATTATTTTACATAGATTAAGGAGGAAGAAAAGGAACAAGAAATGTCAAAAGAAGAGGATATACACTAGGAACCAACCCTAGAGAAAGAAGAAATGAATCCGACCATATCTTGCAATGCATTGGTAGGAATTACCACTCTTCAAACTCTCAAGATAGAAGGACATATCAAGAAGAAAAAGGTAACAATGTTGATTGATTCAGGTAGTACCCATAATTTTATTCATTGTAAGATAGCCAAGGAATTGAATTGCTTCATGTATCCAACACCAGAGTGTCAAGTAATTGTTGCAAATGAAGGAACCATAAATTGCTCTGGAAAGTGCCATAATAGCAAGCTATCCATCAGAGAATATGTAATGAATAGTTCAATTAATTCCATTGCAAGGGGTGGTTCTGATGTTGTACTAGGAGGCTAATGGCTACAATCTTTGGGTACAATAGCTTTTAATTTTCAAGAAATTTTCTTGAAATTTTTTGGGGAAGGAAAGGAGGTTGAATTAAGGGGTATCGCAGGGAAACTGAGAAAGATAATGAACTCTAACAACATGACAAATTTTCTAAAGAAATAAAAATGGGGCGTAATTGCACAATTACATTCACTAGAGGTTCGCACATCAAAATCATCTATTTCTCCAAATGTCCACATTTTTTTGGACAATAATTCCAAGGTATTTGAGACTGGCAAAGGCCACCCACCTATTTGTGATCATGATCATGCTATTAATTTGATTCCAAGAAGTGTTACTCCAAACATAAGGCCTTACAAATATCCATATGCCCAAAAGGGTGAAATTGAACATATGGTTGCAAAAATGCTAGAGGCTGGTATAATTCAACCTAGTCAAAGTTCTTTCTCTGCTCCAGTATTATTGGTGCACAAGAAGGATAGATCATGGTGCACATGTCAGGATTATAAGGAGCTTAACAATCTCACTATTAAAGATAAATTTTCCCTTCCTTTCATTGATGAATTATTGGATAAATTACATGGAGCAATTTACTTCACCAAGTTGGATCTTTGTTCTTGATATCATGAAATCAGAATGAAGACTTAAGACATTCCAAAAACAACATTTAGAATTCATGAGGGTCATTATGAATTTTTGGTGATGCCTTTTGGCCTTACCAATGCATCTTCTACATTTCAAGGTGTGATGAATTCCATTTTCAAACCCTTAGAAAAATTGTGTTAGTATTTTTTGATGATATACTAATCTACAACAAGTCTTGGAAGGATCGTGTTCAACATGTTGACATGGCGCTCAAACTATTGGAGGAGAAACAATTATATGCAAAAACCTCCAAATGTTTCTTTGGAGTACAAGAGGTGGAATATCTGGGTCATATTGTATCTCATGAAGGTGTTAAGGTAGACCCTAGCAAAAATAAAACCATTAAGGAATGGAAAATCCCCACATCCATAAAGCATCTATGAGGATTTCGCAGGTTGGCAGGGCATTATTGCAAGTTTGTTAAGAATTATGGGAGAATAGCAGCACCTCTAACAACATTATTGAAGAAAGATGCATTCTCATGGACTCCAAAAGCAACAAAGGCCTTTGAACATCTTAAAGGGGCAATGTGCCAAGCACCAGTCTTAGCTACACCAGACTACAAAAAAACCTTTATTGTGGAATGTGATGCCTCAGGAAATGGAATTGGTGTTGTTTTAATGCAAGAAGAAAGACCCATTGCTTTCGATAGTTGTCCAATCAAGGAAAGTATTTACACAAAGCTATTTATGAGAAGTAAATGTTGGCAATACTATATGCACTTAAGAAATGCCAACCCTACCTAATGGGAAGACACTTCAAGGTAAAAACAGATCATGATAGTCTTAAATACTTTTTAGAACAAAGATTATCTTTATAAGAGCAGCAAAAATGGGTCACAAAGATGTTGGGCTATGACTTTGAAATAATCTACAAAAAGGGGAAGCAAAATGTTGTGGCAAATGCACTCTCAAGAAAAGATGAGGATGTGGAAGCATTTCTTTGCGCCATTTCTATTATCCAATCAGATTGGATAAATGAAGCAAGGGATGAATGGAAGAATGACGAGGAATTGTGGGCACTCATTCAAAAGATACAACAAGATCCTAGTACATCTGATACATTTAGCTGGAAAAATGATTCGTTATGGTATAAGGATTGGTTATACCTATGTAAGAATTCCCAACTCAAACAAAATATTCTTAGAAAATTGCACACCTCTCGCTTAGGAGGGCACTTAGGATTTCTAAAAACCTACCATAGGGTTAAGAAGGTTTTTTTTTTTTGGGATGGCCTTAAATCGGATATTCAAAAGTTTGTGGCAGAATGTTTGGTTTGCCAACAAAATAAAGCTGAAACAATTAAGACCCCAGGACTAATATAATCTTTATCCATTCCAAGCCACCGTTGGGAGGAGGTTTCAATGGATTTTATCACAGGTTTATCCAAGTCCAAAGGAAAGAGTGTTATCATGGTGGTAATTGACAGACTTACCAAGTATTCACACTTTTTTGCATTATCTCATCCATTTAAAGCAAGTACAGTTTCTACTGCATTTATGGAGACAATTCAAAAGCTACATGGAAACCCAAAGATTATTGTAAGCGACAAAGATCTAATTTTCACTGGAAATTTTTGGACAGAATTATTTTCTTGTCTTGGTATTCAGTTAGCTCATAGCTCATATTATCATCCTCAATCTGATGGGCAAACTAAGATATTAAACAAATGTTTGGAAGGATATCTTCGTTGCTTTATATCTGATAAATAGACACAATGGGTCAAATGCTTACCTCTGGCTGAATGGTGGTATAACACTTCCTTCCATACTGCAACAAAAATGACCCCATTTATGGCACTTTATGGATATCATCCACCATCCATCACATCATATTTAAGAGAAAATTCTAAGGTTCAAGCAGTGGAAGATCACATCGAGCATCAGCAACAAGTTCTCCAACTCCTAAAGGATAACCTCACCTTGGCACAGAATAGAATGAAACAACAAGCAGATTAACATCGCAGTGAAAGAAGTTTTGATGTAGGTGATTGGGTATTCCTATGGATACAACCATATAAACAAATGTCCCTCAAGCAAGCTAAGAAGGATAATAAATTATCACCAAAGCATTATGGTCCATATAAGGTGTTGCAAAAGATAGGTACTATGGCATACAAATTGGAGTTTCTTGTAGCTTCCCAATTGCACCCAATTTTCCATGTTTCATGCTTAAATAAGGTTATAGGTGACAAGCTTCCAGTTCAAACAATATTGCCAGAACTTGATGAGGAAGGAAAAATCATATTGGAACCAGAAGCAGTCAAAGAAACAAGAACTCGATAGCTACAATATCGATCAATTTCAGAGTATCTCATCAAGTGGAAGAACTTACCCATTGAAGATTCCACATGGGAGGATGAGAATTTTATACAGAAGCATCCAGAACTACTCAAGCATTGAGGACAACACTTTTTTGAAGGAGAGGGGCATGTTAGGTCCCTAAAACACTGGTGATTCCCCTATTACTATCGTTGTTGTATCCCTTATTGTTATTGTTGTTCCCCTATTGTCCCCATATTGTTATTATTGCGCCCCATAGAATCCCACTATTGTTATTTTTGTGCCTTTATATTATTATTGTTAGGTCGGCTTGGTTATATTGTGACCCCTTAGACTCCTATATATAGAAAGGAGGTTTGATTATTTGAAACATCCAAGAATTGTTCATTTGTGTAATGTAAAGGAGGTTGCCCCCTCGAAGAGGTTGAATTCTAAGGCATTGATCTATCTTTCTTATCTTTTTGTGAGTTGGTTTCATAACACTTTTCCCTTCTCTTGCGTAGTGACCCTTGCTTTCAAACATGGATCCCTTCTTCAAATAATGGTCATGTCGCTCATCTCTTGCCAGTGATTTGGTTCTATCTCTCTCTCTTGGCTATATTATATTGTAGGTGTGGTGTTCTTTGTGGTATTTATGTAAGATTTTTTTATGGTGTTTGGTGGGATATTGGTGGCTAGGGGGAATAAGTATTTTCTCTCTCTCTCTCTCTCTTCCACATCTGGTTGTCATGTAACCCTTTTTTGTTACTCTTTGTGTTCATCAATTCTTGAATCCTAGTTTCTATAGCATGTGGTGCCCCCTAGATAAACTACACCCCTAGGTCAATCTTGGATTTTGCTAGAATCTATGCATTCAACTGATTTTCCCTCCATGTCTTTCAACGGACTCATGTTAAGGGAATCTTTTAAGGATGAAAATTGACTTTAAATTTTAGAGACCTTAGTGAATCGTACTAGTCCCTAATATGAAAATTTTAACATATTTGGAAATATTTTTGTAAAGGTCTTTGAATTTATAATGATTTTATATAGGCTCTATAAAATTTTGGCAATTTCTAAGGTAAGACAATTTACTATTGTAAAATTTGGGCAAACAATTTTTAGAAAAAAATGAAAATTGGCAAATCTTATTTTTTGGAAAAAGCATGGAAAATTAGCCCACAATTAACCCAATGGAGAATATTAACCCCTAAAAATTTCCCTACTTATGTTAGAAGGGGGGACATTTACTTTCAAGAGCGAGCCCATCGAGGTCTTACCTGCATGCTCCATTGGATAAGGGATTTTTCCTCACAATATTGAGATCTCACACCAACTCACATATAGGAAGGAATCACCTTGGAAAGGGGGGAAGATTCCTCTCATAGGACTCCCCTATCAAATATGGAGGTTCTTACAAAATGGGTTGATTGGATCCTGGACACAGGGCAAACGAGGGGTCGATTCAACCAATTCATGCAAATGATGGATCTTTATTGGTAGATGAAGTTTATATTGGGGTGGACTCTTCTGGACTGACATGAAAATATCATGGACATCCTTCACTCCCTTGAAAACCTACACAGGAGCTTGAGAGATCTAGATCTGAAGATGGAGAATATTGAACATCTTATCATTCCTCCAGCGGTGGGAAGAACATCAGAGGACCAAAAAGAACCCATCTAGCTTGTAAGCTTAGATTCATATCCCTTAGCTTGATTGTGGAATGATTATATATATATATATATATATATATATATATATATATATATATATATATATATATATATTATATATATACTAATTACAATTACTTTTGGTACAAGGCACATTAGGCAAGTGTTTCAACTCTATTTGTGTTACTTTTGTGTGTCTTTTAGTTTCATAGTTTTCCCTCTCCTCCTTAAGGAAACTATTTTTGGATATGGTTCATTCTCCCTTATGAGATATTGAATTGAATTTTGTAATCCTCTTTATAAATCCCAATTTTTGTAGTTAATATAATTCACCCCAATATTTTTTTTTAATAATTTTATTTTTAATTCCAATAAATACAATTTTGAATTTTTCCGCAGAAAAAAATCCATAATTTCATTCATATAAATGAGTGAAAAATACTTTCCTTAAATACACAAGGTGTGTATTCATATATCAAAGAATACCAAAAAGGAAATGTAGTTGTGAGATCTCATATAGGTGTTGGGCTCCTACCACTAATTGTCAATTTATACAAAAAAAAACAAAAATCATAAATTTTCTATGCCTCCTTTAAAGGCTTCCCAAAGACTAGTTGTCCCAGAAGTGAAAGAACATAAGAGGTGCCATCCATAGAAACAATAGAGTTGGAAGAGAAAATATGAGATGATTCCCAAATTATGTTGTTGTTGGTCCCTGTAAAAAATCCATGTAAGGCTGGTGATGAAACTCATAGACTTGTCCATCTTTGTGCTCCATAATAAAATACATTTTGTTTTTGTGTAACCTTGGCAATATCTTTCTATTAATCATATGTAAGGTAGGTTACAAAAAATATGTTTGGCGGACTCAACCTACCCGAAGGAAACCAGGTCTATTGGCCACCGATCAACATCATAAGCCATCCAAAACATAAACAATTTGAGAATGCCTATCCAAGATCTATAGGTTGCCATATCTATCACACATCTATATGTATTATTTTCAATGTAAATGCTATCTGATCAGATCATCAAAACAACAAAAATTTCATGACTTCTCGGAAGTCAATCATTAGACAATTCTATCGGGGTTGGGTCCTTTGCACTTAACCCTAGGATTTCATTTTGTTGCAGAATTTGTGGATGTTTTTCCATGCAGCGAAGGTGGACATTCTGATGGTACTGCTGCACCTGCACTACTTGTATTTCCCTTTGAATATCCTTGAGGCTTGGTTCTAATTGTTGGGTTTGCTAGGGGCCATCCATGTTTTGTGTTTCCGACATATCTCTTTACAATAGGCTCTTCATTATCCAATACAGTTAGACTAACTCTTTGAACAGAGTCAACCTTCCAAGAGTATGTCCCGGATCCATTACTAAAAGTTCTCAATCCTCTACTGGAATCGGTTTTGAAATCCCCTTGCCGTTCAATTCTGCCTCCCATGTCGAGATGATAGACTTCACTTGTGTCGGGGATCTAACAATGTAAGCATGCATGAGTTTTTGCATGTTCTCCTCCCCTGTTTTCCTTCCCTTTTTACATTTTGGCTTGCTGGATTAGGCTAGCAGTGTTTTCCCTTTCCTTTTTTTTTGGCTTCTACCTCGATGGTTCCCTCGCTTCCCCACGCCAGCCTTTGCGTTCACCATTCTGCCATAGATTGGGTAACCCAATGAATGTTGTGCCTCTCATGCCTTCACCGAAGCGAAAACCAACAGTGCCAGAGCTAAAGGGGAATGTAGTTTAGGCAAACCTGAATGCTAGTGCATAGAGAGGGTTTAATAAATTCTTTACCATCCAAATGCCATATGCACATTTTTCCTTCCATCCCTTTCCTGTGGGAGACCATTTTGGTTCCCCATTTCCTATTCTCGGGAATGAGAACACAAAGAACCCTAACGCCCTCGGCCTTTGCCTTTAGGATGACAGACGACCCGACCATCTCCATTTCTTTCAAATGACATGGATGCCTTACTCCTCTCAAACTCTCTAACCGACTCTAGGCACGACCACGCCTCTGACTCCATGAATTAAACGACACCTTCACAGAACTTATAGACCAGACTCTTGGCGATGACCCCAATTCCCCATACATGCCCCTTCGGTCTGGGAGACTTCTAGAAAATGTCTGGCTCCCTAACCAGCCCCAGGCCCATTCGAGCCTCAGACGCCTAGAACTACAGGACTCCTTGGTAGAATCTACAATCAAATTCATAAATGCATGCCCTGACTCCTAATACATGCCCATCTAGGCTAGACGATTTCCATAAAAGAATGAAATCGACATTCCAAATGCTAATAGAGACAAACTTAACCCAATCCCAATTAACCCATGCACTTTCATCACTAGACCCTGCCATTCTAGCCTCGAGCCTTGTTGCAATATCACCATTTCATGAACTAGGAAGGCCTGAGAAACATACCAGTTTCCCAATCGTGCCATCATGCCTTTGTTGTCGCCCTAGGTGCTCTATCGGTCGCATAGGTCTTCAATCCCTCGAGCTACCTTCACCACCTTACCACATCTCATGAGGTGAAACCACAATGTTTGCATGCAAAATGCCAAGCTTACCACCCTATTTACCACTTTTAAATCTCATTTTACCGCACCTGAGGTTCGCCTTTCCACCTAGTTACGGATCATCAAGACCTTAATTTCCTACAACATGTGGTTGCATTGGGTGCGCTGCCCACTTACCCTGCTCCACAACTGTTTATACATTACGACAATCCACGTGGGGGTCTCGCGTCCCATCACACGCCGATTAGGAGCCCAAATTGTCACTCATACCTCTTTTTAGAATCTCCCACAGTGCCATCATCCCTTCACCTTGAGTTTCCCTATCTCCAGAGACATCCAGATCCTCTCCAGGGTTGTTGCACGCCCAATTAGCTAGGAAATCTGCAACAGCATTACCTGAATGACGTACATGTACCAGAATAAGGTATGCGATGTCTGAGATAAGGTCTCATATTTCCTGGACTAGGCTCGTTGTTCTCCAACTCTTACTTATCTTTTCCTAGTGTGTGCCTTGGTGTAGCTTTTTTATGGTGTCTATCTCCAATGTGGAATCTCCTTCAATGACCAATTTCTGTATTCATTCCCTCCTTGCAATTAAAAATCCATGTTTAACTGCATTGAATTCCACCTCATTGTTACTTTCGATGCCACAATACGATGCAAACAATCAGACTACCTAACCCCGGTGGTCTCTAATGAGTGTTAAATCCATTATAATAACAAATATTTGAGTAATTAGTTACTCAAAAATTCTTTTATATGCATGAGCAAATCAAGAGATAAATGACATATCTATAGAATTATAAGAATAGGTAGTTGATCATATAAAAAATAATTCACATAAATAAAAATAGTGCCACAATATGCAAATATTGACATAAATCTTCCATAAACAAAAACATATAATTATATTCAAACAAATAATAATGTTTGAATTGAAATGCAATCATAAACCTCTAATTCTCATGATTTGTTTTTTTAGAAAGAACTCTCCAACAATCCTCCAATGACACAAAGCTCTATCAACATAGAACGAAGTCACAATAGTGTGAAATTAGCCTCCTCGGTAGAGACCAAATCTCAGGAAGAAAATATCCAAACTTAGATATGAGTTTCTATCTAATCCTACAGAAAAGAATAACCCATTTACAATAGTGCAAAGAGTATCTCTCTTTTGCAAAATCAGAACCCATGGCTCATATTTATAATATTACAATTCAGTTTCAAAAATAAGATTCTATTTCAATGACAATTGGCTAAAGATTTTGAGATCTTATTTGAGAGTTAGAAAATTCCCCTTTTCTCTTCGTAGCTCCAATCCAATAGATTTGAGGATTCCAGTCATGATTTCACTGAACAAGCTCTACAAAATTATAACAAAATTATAATTAAAATCATATCAAAATTGGAAACAAACCTCATAATTAAAACATTCAAAACAACATTCTAATAAAAAATTAATTAATTAATTAATAAAAATAAAACTTAAACATGAAGAGTAATATAGAAATGAATTATTAACAATAAAATGTTTTAGCAATGATTTTTTTTTCAAAAACTCATTTAGAAAATTAAGTTGTTGCAAATTCACCAACCTTGTTTTCTGCTAAATTTTAGAAACATTTATCAGTTTAATTAACTAATTACCTTCCTATTGTATTTCCCCAAATTAGCTTTCCAACGAGCCCTATGATACTAATTCCATTCCCTAAATATGGAGATATGGCTTTCCAAAAATGTTTGGAAAATGCTCAACACAATTATTTTGGTTTAATAAAAAAAAAAAATTAAGCCTATGCACTTGCGTGGGTATTGCTGAACGTTAAAACTTTAACGATTTAAAGTAATGGTTTAATATAATATGTGATGGTGGAGGTATATCCGACGTGGAGGGGACCTACGTGGGTGGAGAACCCGCTCCTTAAAACCATACGTGCCCTCCTTTACATCATCTACGGAATCCTTCTCGGCAGTTATAAAACGTCCCAACAATAAATATATATATATATAACACTTTTGGTGGATTCATGACGGAAACTCCTATTTCCAACTCTATAGAAAAGTAAATGCTCCCTGATATGCAAGGTAAATAGCTTTAGCCCTCTCTCTCACAGCACGGGAATCGAGATAGCAGCATGGAGAGAGAGGGCTAAAGCTATTTGCCTTGCATGTCAGGGAGCATTTACTTTTCTATGGGATTGGAAATAGGAGTTTCCGATTCATGACATGAATTAACCATTGATTCTTCCTCTTTTAATATTAGTATTATATTACGTTATAAACAATTTTATGGGATGAGGTTATACATGAGTCCTTTAGGAGAGAGGGTAATATAAATATAGATATGTTTATGTTATTTATTATGTTTTTTTGTTGTTGTGAATAATTAACATTATATTTACATATATGTTTTAAATATGAAGTTTGAAAAATTAAATTAATTAAATAACTATATAATTATTATATTAAAATTACATAGTTTTTATATTTTGTTTATACTAATTTTACACAAAACACATTATAAAATATGTAAATATATGTTATTATATTATAATTACATAGTAATTTTGTTTACAATTTTACAAAACACATTATAAAATAGGTAAATATATGTTATTATTTTGATATGGGATGGGATTTTATAATGAACTAAATTTCTCAGATGGTAATATTTTAAATTTTCAAAAGATCATAATTTTTAAATTAGGAGTTGAAATTAAGCGAAATTTTTATTGTCAGAAAGTTGTCGGGGAGACGAAAGCAATAAAGCTATAAAAAATGAAAACCAAGGAAAGAAAAATTTATTTAAACCAAAGTAAGTTAAAACAATCCAAAAGCACCATTAGCAAAATTCATATGGAGGGCCCATAATTTGGAAAAAACTAAACAGACGTGTTGAGGCCTCAAAAAATCCATAAAATATTTTCTGGTTTCGATGTATTTTAATAGTGTGCCTAGCCTTAAAGTAAACAAAGTGGTTGTTTTAGAATTTGGAATGCTAAGTGTAAATGGGGTGTTCACAACATCTCTTACCTCTTAAAAATTTAAGGTTGCTAACCATAGTTTATCCATGACAATAACAATAGTGGAAAATCAACATGTTAAACTTAAGGTGATAGGAGGGGCAATAAATACATCTTGAATCTTGATGCTTCCTCCTCATTCCAACATGCATGAAGGTGGGATGTGTAATAAAATCATAAGGATGGATTGAAGCAGTGAAGGTAGGATTTTATTCTCTCTAGGTTCTTTTGGAATGCTTACATAGTTTGGTCAATAGGCTTAATCTTCTACCCATTGGCCCAAATCTCTAATAGGGTCTTGTGGTTCAAATTTGGTTTGTATTCCTAGTTGAATTGGGCTTCCATTCTCAACCCTCAACCCTATGGTACGCCCTCATTTTGGAAGCGTTGGACTTCTCCAATCTAGATGATGATACATAGTGCCTCCGGCTCTGGTTTTTTGGTTCAATTCAAGGTTTGGGGAAGAATTTAGGTCCATAGGAAATCCAAACTCTCAACCCTATGATCTACCTTATTTTTGAAATTATTGGTCAGTTGCAGTGTAGACGTTGAAAGGCGGTAGCTTTGAACTTCATCAATACAAAGGAGAATTTTTTGTTGAGCCTCAAACTATTAAACAAGAACTTTCCCTATGATATTTCGATTGCAAATAGATGTCAATGATTTGCATATATTGAGTCCATAGGTACATGTATTACCCATCTTCAGGATCCAAATCTAAACCTCTTTTTGTATATCTTTGTCATAAATATACGTGCTCTACTTTGACTTCTTTCTCAATTTGATTAATATTTATGCATATTTTCAGGGGCATGACAATAGTGTAAATGGTTGAAGAGAATTGAGATGTATATTGGGAATTTAGAGTAGAGGTAGCCTAAGGCATTCCACTACCTCGACAGCCCAAAGGCTAACAAAGACATGGGATTAGAAAAAACATTACCAAGGGAAGGTGAAAATAATCATAGGAAATTATAAAAGGAAGGAGAGAAGAGAACCTTAGATTGTAGGGGAGGTTGAGGGGGCTCCAACCACTTAGGAAACAGTTTGACCTCAACTCCCCTAGTGAAAAAATACTTTTGGTGACAAGCAAAAGAAATAAAGGGAGGTCGAAGACCCAAACCTCATAGTCTTAGGGAAGAAAACTAGATAAGAACAACCCTCTAGGGGGGTGGGGTATGGGGGAATAATAATATGACATTGACAAATCTCATAGACATTTCTAAACTAAACCAGGTAA
Source organism: Pinus taeda (assembly GCA_000404065.3). Lineage (NCBI taxonomy): Eukaryota > Viridiplantae > Streptophyta > Pinopsida > Pinales > Pinaceae > Pinus > Pinus taeda. Next base: position 40,603 of record APFE031371266.1, read on the forward strand.
AAACTAGTTAAAAATAAGTAGAAAAAATGGAGATGGGGAGAGAGTTTTGACTTAAGCGAGAGAGAACCAAAAAACTGAATTCAGGGAAGAGAGACTAGGAGAAATACATAGTCCTTTCACCTTGCTTATCGAAACCCTGTAATTCACCACAAAACCATCTGTCTAGAGCCTGGTAATCTCGACGTTGACTTACCTTGGGTGAAGTTTGAAACAACAAAGAAAGTCACCTCCCATGTTGCCTTGTGATAGTTTCACTTCCACAAGAACCATAAAAAATGCTCATTTGTGCATATGAGTCCATTGTCACAAACATGATTACAAGGGCACAACATCGACTATAAGCTTGACAGAAACAACATTCGAAGGTTTCCAAATAATTGGGCCATCCACCTTCATTCCTCAGCCCGGATTTTAATGATTATACATGTAGCACTTCATCATACTAATCTCAGATGTGTGGGGTGGGTTGGTACCTATCCCCACTACCATATATATTATCATGTTTTCTTACTCTGACTTGATAACCCTTGTAGGGAAGAGATATTTTGATGTGATATTCCTCACATTGATTTCTTGGAGTTTCTAAGGTTTTTCCAACCATATTTATATTGAGGTACCAAGCTAATAGAGCTACCTTTCTTAGAAAATCTTTTTGATAATTTATTCCCCTATGTTTTGACATGAGTTAAAGTAATTGCTAGGAACATTGAGATAAAAATTTATACTCTTTCCATAACTCTTTCCAACTGCTAACGATTATATAATTTGGAGAGTGAAGCTCCATGTTTGATTTTTTTGGCTATTTTTATTGATCCTTAAAATACCGTGGATATTCCACTAGACAATTTGTCACAACAGATCTACTAAAATATAATTAGAAAAATATGTAATCTACACTATGAGTGTTTATTTATCCTTAGATTTTTGTATATGTTAATTACTATTATTATGTATGCATGCAAATTATAATTATGCAAAAAATAGATAACAATGAAATAAAACCCCATAAACCACAATTGACACAAGATATATCCTAGGAAACCCTTTCGGGAGAAAACCCAATTGAAAAGTGAGGTTGATTTGCTCTATTTCTTTGAATAGAAAATGGATGCAAGTATAAAGAAGTAAGACATGTGGCCCATGGGCTACTATAGTGCACAAATCCTATTTTTTTACTCTCTCCCTATCCCTATTAGCTACTCTGCTCATTTATGGAACAAAATGCATTCAAAAGAGTGGAAACCTTTTTCCTTCTATTGCCATGGTTATGACACAACCCAATAGCCTACTAGTGGTTAAGTTTGACTGCTTCAACTCTTAACTAGAGTTACAAAATTGACTCTTCTAGAATCTTCTTCATCATGATCACATGGCTAGCCCATTTTCCATGAGTAATGGGGGTTGGCGTGGCATCCTCTCAAATTGTGGTGGTTAAGACAAGAAGGTCAACTTATGAGTGGCATAACTTTTGCATATAGACCCTGATTGAGGTGATTCTTGCACCATTGGTGATCCAAATTGGATCCTAAACACTCTCTAAATTTTCATTAACTTGTTCAAATTATGCCAAACAGATTCAAGTCTTAGAAGGATCAAGCTATCAGAAGGAACCCTCGTGACAGTTGCAATCGTGATCAGCGCGGAGCAACGAGGACCCTCGGTCGAGCGCGCAGACCGTTGGCCCATGGTAACGTGTGCTGGCGCAAATTGGCAAAACCAGAGGCTAATTCAAGAAACAGGGGTGGTTTTTGATACACGATTAGCGCTAAAGCGCTAATCGCGTATCGTAGGGCATCCCCCTCAGTGAAGGAAAGCCCCGAAGTGCTCGAACCTGAATGGCTATGAAATGCAGAAAAGTAATAAATTCGGTTCTGTGGATTCCACAAAACTGGTAGGATATCGGAAGGCCTAGAGGCGGTAAGCAGTTTTGAGCGAGTCCCGCTTGATGCCACACACTGAGTGACACGCGTCTGGTGGAAGAGAGAGAAAACCACTCACATCGAATAGGTAAATTTCATGCTACTTACCCGCCCGATATGAACGACGACCGTAGGATCTGGGGGTCCCAAATCAATGGTCGAGGCGCATCTCGATAAATGACTAGATTTGACAAGGTTGTAAAGCAAGATTACATGGGATTTGAAGTCCAACGTGGATGATGAGTTGGCAAAAGATTTGTGTTTCGCGGGCATCTTGGAGCAAACGGAAATAACGGTCGTTCAAATGTGTCCAAGGAACCTGACACACTCACCCATTGCAGAATAGGTGGCCACCTCCCTGTGGAGCGTTACACAGTGATGATGATGCAAAACAGGGGAGTTTGAATGGATAGAGGAAGGAAAACCAGAATGTTGGGAAGCGGAAACAAACTGAAAAAAAGCAGACTGGCTTTAAAGCCATGAACTGATAGAAGTAGAGGACAGACACACAGACACACACAGAGAGGGGTTAGTTAGACACGGAAAGCTAAGAGCACAGAACAGAGAGAAGAAGTCGAGCTGACCTGAGGGCAACATCGAGCTAGACAGAGCCAGAGAGAGTCAGAGAGCTTGTGCACTCTAGCGAAAGCTTGAGAGGTTCAAGCGAGCTCCTCGACATAGGCCTGTCATGTATGAGTTTCAAATTGGGCTCATACTACTGTGACCAGTAGAGGTTAAGTACCAGTAAGGAGAGTCTGTGTACTCAAATCCTACTGATTCATATCTATTGAGTGAGACTCAAATTGAGCTCACTATTGTAAAGAAAATCTGCTTTGAAAACATAATAGAGAGGCTGCCACTGAAATTTGGACCATGAGATGTAGCCCAGGAGTATTGGGTGAACTCCTTATTAAACTTGTTGTATTACATGTTTTTCTGTTATTTTTTCGCTAACTACCTCAGTGTCTATGTATTTTGCAATCTTATCTATCCATTGCATAAAGTAACATAGGCACATCCATGCACATGAGTCTATAATACCTTTAATTCTTTGTCCGGAATAAATTCCAGATCAAGTGGTATCAGAGCTCTAGGTTACTAAGGTTAGACAAGCTTGTGCTGGATTTTGTTGTTGAATGCTAACTAGATCAAAGCTTAAATTAGGAGAAGGAGAGTTGGTTGAAACTAACCCTGAAATTAGAAGAGTCTATCCTAAGAGGATAATGTCAGAAGAAATTCCCTTGGAATCAGACCCTCAGATAGTTTCATGACCATGAGAGCCATGGTAGAGGAAATGTATAGAGAATTTAAGAAAGGTAGAGAGGAAGATGCATCAAACTCCAAACGAGATAAAGGACTAGAAGAATCTTTCCTCCATGACCACTCTAAAGGAAAAGGGAAAGAAGAAAAACTTCCCACACCTCCTAGTAGTCCTGAAAACAGAAAGAAAACATCTTTTATTAAATTAGATGTTAAATTTGATTTACCGATATATGATGGAGAGTTGAATGCAGAGAAGCTAGATAATTGGATTAGAAAAATTGATGTTTATTGCAGAGTGCAGAACATCGATTCGGACAAGAGTAAGATTCAGCTGGCTAACCTATGCCTTGGAGGCACTGCCTTGGTATGGTGGGAAGGCAGGACACAAGCTAACATGAAGAAACATGGTAAAATTCTTTTTGTCTGGAGTGAATTTGTTTCTGTAATTAAAAAGCAATTCTATCCACTAGCCTATATGCAGCAAGCCATGATGAGCTGGCGAACTCTTCAACAATTGAAAGGGAAAAGTGTACAAAATTACACTCAAGAATTTAGGAAAAGAGTTTTGATTCTAGGAATTTCTTTAAACTCGCCTGAAACTTTGTTGAAGTATATAGGTGGTCTACACAGCTACTTAAGGCACACTATTCTCATGTTTAATCCCACTAGCATAGATGAGGTATCTGTTCAGGCTACACATCTAGAAGCTAGAGGAAAGAATGTGAACCAGAAGTTGTGGGGTCATCAAAACCCATGGAAAGCAAAAGCAAGGAAAAGAGAAAATAGAAATGGAAAGAGAGGGAGGCCAATATTGTACAAAAGACCAAGTCTTCATGCACTCACTGTAAGAAGGATGGGCATGATGATGAACACTACTGGATCCTACATCTAGAGCTGAGACCCAAGAAGTTTGAGGGCAAGAAGAAGAATAATGTTGCAACTATTCAAAAGGATTTGGGGTCAGACTCAGGAGATGAAACAACAACTGCATCCACAGGTATAAAAGGTAAAAATTCTGAAGCATCTACTAGTAATTCTGCACAATCTACTGATAATGAAGAAAATGAGAAGAAAAGATATGAGATTTTTCATATTTGAGTTATTTCCAAGCATCAAAAGATTGATACTTTGTTTGATAGTGGCTCACAAGTAAATTTAATTTCTGAAGCAATTGTAAAGAAGTTGGCATTACTAACCACCCCTCACAAAAATCCATATCCATTAGGTTGGTTATGTGATAAAGCACAGCTACAAGTGACTAGACAATGTAAACTTAGGTTTTCTTTAGGGTCAACATTTGTAGATGAGGTTGAGTTAGATATAGTTCCTTTGGATATATGTGGAATTGTTTTAGGAATTCCTTACTTGTATGATAGAAAAGCTATTTTCTATAGAGTTGAGAACAAGTATCAACTCATTAAAGATGGAATCAAATATATTGTAAGAGCTCATAAACTCAAGAATAATTATACTCTCATAAACTCAGGGCAGATGAAAAGAATTGTATATTCATGCAAACAATTTTTACTGATGGTTGGAAAGGAAAATAAACCTGATAAAACCAATGTATTCGATGGTTGTGATGCTAAACAACAAGTTGATTTAGAATATGATATACTATTTCAAGAACCTAAAGGTCTGCCACCCAAAAAGGAAATAGTACATGATATTAATTTGCAACAAGATGCTCCATTGCCTAACATTGGAATGTACAGGTTGCTTGCTTTAGAGAATGCATAAATCAAGAAGCAGGTACATGAGTTGCTCGAGAAGGGGTTCATCAGACCTAGCACATCACCATGTGGGTCTCCAATTGTCTTGCTGAGAAAGAAAGATGACTCATGGAGAATGTGCATTGATTGTTGAGAACTGAATAAGATAACGATCATAAATCGTTATCCCCTTCCTCTCATAGATGATCTATTGGATCAATTAAAGGAAGTTGTTTATTTTTCCAAGTTGGACTTGCATAGTGGCTATCATCAGGTCAAAGTTGCAGAGCAAGATGCATGGAAGACTGCTTTCAAAACAAAGCAGGGATTATATGAGTGGTTGGTTATGCCTTTTGGCTTAACTAATGCTCCTGCTACTTTCATGAGATTAATGAATGATGTACTCAGACACTTTCTTGATGATTGTGTCATTGTATATTTGGATGACATTCTTATATTCATAAAAACATGGGAAGAACATTTAAAGCATGTTAAGCAGACTCTAGATGTTTGGAAAAAGGAAAATATTTATGTTAAGCTCTCAAAATGTGAATTTGGCAAAACATCTTTGAATTATTTGGGTCATATTGTAGGGGGTGGTGAATTGAAGATAGATCCCTCTAAGGTTGTAGTCATTGTAAACTGGCCTAAACCCAAATCTGCTACCGAAGTTAGAAGCTTCTTAGGAGAAGCACAGTATTGGAGAAAGTTTATTTCTAACGTTTCCTTAATTGCAGCTCCCTTACATGCTTTAACAGGATTGAACAAGGTGTTTCAGTGGGGAGGCAAACAACAAAAAGCCTTTGACACCTTAAAAGAAAATATTAGTACAACACCAGTACTAGCACTGCCCGATCTTCAAAGACCATTTGAGTTCGAAATGGATGCCAGTGACTATGCCATGGGAGTAGTGTTGATGCAGCACGATAAACCCATATGTTATCATTTTGAGACATTTAATTCTGCAGTAGTTAATTATCCCACATATGATAAAGAATTGTATGCATTAGTACAGAGTGGGAAAAGTGGAAACATTATTTAATTGGTCAAGAGATGTTTACATACTGACCATCAACCACTTCAATATTTTCACTCACAAACTAAGTTGCAGTAATCAAGACACTATAGGTGGATGGGTTTTCTACAACAGTTTCATCTTGTCATCAGATATAAAAAGGGAATACACAATAAAGTTGCAAATATGTTGTCTAGACCAATCATAAATGCATCCACTATACTTAAGCATAATTCAATATTGCATGAAAGCTACATGGAACAGTATGCTCAATATATAGATTTTAAAGATGTATATGCAACTTTAAGTCATGGCAAAGAAGTAGAACAATTGGATTATCGTGTTAAAGACCAACTCTTGTATCATTTGGGAAAGTTATGCATTCCTCAAATAGAATGAGTAAAGATAATTCGAGAAGCACACACTTCTCTAATATCAAGTCACTTTGGTGTAAGTAAAATAGTTGCACAACTGCAAAGATTTTGGTATTGGCCAAAAATGAATGAGACAGTTTCTAGATATGTAAGAGGGTGTACCATGTGTGCTAAAAGCAAGCCCATCAATAAAAAACTAGGCTTGTACACTCCACTACGAGTTCCTTCTCATCCTTGGGAAAGTGTTTCCATGGACTTTGTTGGAGGACTGCCTAAATCTAGGAAAGGTCATGACTATTTATACGTTGTTGTGGATAGGTTCAACAAAATGCGTATTTTAATACCTTGTAATAAACAGATTACAGTTGAACAAACCGCAAAGTTGTTCTTTCAGCATGTATGGGTTTATTTTGGATTACCCACTTCCATTATATCTGATCGAGATACCCGATTTGTTGGGAAATTTTGGTCAAGTCTGTGGGAATTGATAGACACCAGGCTGAAGAGGAGCACAACTTTTCATCCACAAATAGATGGCCAAACATAAGTAGTCAATAGGACATTGATCCAGTTGCTCAGAGGCTATTACAGCAAGCATCCCAAGCTTTGGGAAGAACATTTATGTTATGCGCAGCATGCTTACAACCGAGCTAAAAATTCTTCTACAAAGAGATCTCCTTTTGAGACCTGTTTTGGTTTCACACCAAGGTCTCCCTTGCATTTTGTCTTTGGTAAAGACATAACAGTTGATGGACACAGTGATGTGGAAAAAGCAACCAAGTTCATCAAAAAAACCCAACAAATTCACCAGGCAGTACAGGAACAACTGGAAAAGAGCTAAGCCAAGTACAAGGCAAGGCATGACAAGCATCAAATGGAGCATAGTTTCCAAGTTGGTGATCAAGTCTGGTTGTATACCAACAAAGACCAAATGCAAGGTGAAGATAAGAAGCTGAAGCCAATAAGGTATGGAACTTTCAAGATACTTGAGAAAATTGGTGAGAATGTTTTTCGCCTTGATTTACAAGCTTACATGCACATCTACTCAATTGTTAATGCAGACAACTTGAGATTATTTGAACCTTCATTAATTGACGATCCCGAAGAGCAGAGTAAACTGCCTTCTATCGATGATCTATTGCTTGAATATCTTAATGAATTGCAGGAAGATACAATTTTGGACAGGAAGGTGAGAACTACACACAGAGGCGATGTTAAGTACCTCAGGATTGGACTCAAGGGTTCAAAGCCAAGCAGTGTGAAATGGATAGAAATTGGGCAAGAGAGGAATCAGTACCCTCACTTGATTGATGCTTAAAAATAAACTTTTGGTGGTTCAAAAGCTTTTTTAGTGGGAAGGTCGTGATCCGAATTAGATCTTAAACACTCCCTAAGTTTTCATAAACTCGTTCAAATTATGCTAAACAAATTCAAGTCTTAGAAAGATCAAGCTATCATAAGGAATCCTCGTGACAGTTGCAATTGTGATTAGCGTGGAGCAACAAGGACCCTCGGTCAAGCGTGCAGACTGTTGGCCCATGGTATTGCGCACTAGTGCAAATTGGCAAAACCAGAGGCTAATTCAAGAAATGGGGGTGGTTTTTGATACGCGATTAGTGCTAAAGCGCTAATCCCATATTGCAGGGCGTCCCCCTCAGTGAAGGAAAGCCCTAAAGTGTCCGGACCCGAAATGGCTATGAAATGTGGAAAAGTAATAAATTTGGTTCCGTGGATTCCAAAAAATCGGCAAGATATCGGAAGGCCTCAAGGTGGTAAGCAGTTTTGAACGAGTCTCGCCCGATGCCACACACTGAGTGACATGCGTCTGGCGGAAGAGAGAGAAAACCACTCACATCAGACGCGTAAAGCTACTTACCCGCCCGATATGAACGATGACCATAGGATCTGGGGGGCCCAGATCAGCGGTGGATGCACGTCCCGATAAATGACCGGATTTGACAAGGTTGTAAAGCAAGATTACATGGGATTTGAAGTCCGACGTGGATGATGAGTTGGCAGAAGATTCGTGTTTCACGGGCATCTTGGAGCAAACGAAAATAATGACCATTCAAATGTGTCCAAGGAACCTGACACACTCACTCGTTGCAAAATAGGTGGCCACCTCCCTGTGGAGCATTACATAGTGATGATGACACAGAATAAGGGAGTTCGAAGGGACAGAGGAAGGAAAACCAGAATGCGGGAAGCGGAAACAAACTGATAGAAAGCAGACTGGCTTTAAAGCCATGAAATGACAAAATCAAAGGACAGACACACAGACACATAGACACACATAGAGAGGAGTTAGTTAGATGCAGAAAGCTAGGAGCAGAGAACAGAGAGAAGAAGTCGAGCTGACCTGAGGGCAGCATCGAGCCAGACAGAGCTAGAGAGAGTTAGAGAGTCTGTGCACTCCAGAGAAAGCTTGAGAGGTTCAAGCGAGCTCCTCAACATAGGCTTGTCATGTATGAGTTTCAGATTGGGCTCATACTATTGTGACGAGTAGAGGTTAAGTACCAGTAAGGAGAGTATGTGTACTCAAATCCTACTAATTCATATCTGTTGAGTGAGACTCAAATTGAGCTCACTGTTGTAAAGGAACTCTGCTTTTAAAACATAATAGAGAGGCCACCACTAAAAGTTGTACTAGGAGACGTAGCCCAAGAGTATTGCGTGAAATCCTTATTAAACTTGTTGTATTACATGTTTTCCTATTATTTTTTTGCTAACTACCTCAATGTCTATGTATTTTGCAATCTTATGGATCAATTGCATAAAGTAACATAGGCACATCCATGCACATGAGTCTGTAACACCTTTAATTCTTTGTCCTAGATCAATTGGAAAGGCCTGTGTAAACTAGATAAAATGGTGTTGCACTAAAGTGGAAGAGTTTTATCCCCCCAAAAACACCATTTAATGCCTCAAACTTCTCCCAAAATGTTTCAAACCCTAATTTTCCAAATTGGGTCTTGCTGGTAAAAATGGCCACGTGAGATGATTCCTCCACTTTTTTCACTCTGAAATTATTGAGATGGATGAAAAAAATTATAATGATCCAATCTAGATCACACCTCCCCATTTTGGGAGGCTTTTGGTCCCCAAAATACTATACTAAATGAGGTGAGAAAATTTGTCCTCCACCTTCTCTTGGGTGCACCATTTAGCCTTGCTTAGAATATGTTATTTCAATCCAATCTTCCAAAGGTCATGCTACCCCTGTATCATAGTTTTGGACCTCTTCTACAACATTATATCCACTGTCAACACTTCCTAAGAATTTGGTGCCAAATCCTCTATAGAATGTAGGACTTGTTCCTCTTCCTATTCTAACATGGAAGTATCATAGAGTTTCAAATTCTCTACATTCACCATTGAGTAAATATGCAATATCCAATGGTGAATGTGTCAAATATCCAAAACAAGTTTCAAATAGGGACTTACCAATAGAAGTGTGGACTGCTCTATTATAAGAGTGTTGTATATAAAGAAATTTTTTATCCCAAGTCTTTAGATGCTTCTGATTGGAACCCCTCAAAATTTTCACCAAGGTATTGTTGACTACTTCTCTCTACCCATTTATTTGTGGATGAAATGTTGTAGACCTCCTTAACTTTGTGTCAATATTCTCCCACAATGTAGTCCAAAATGCACCGATAAATCTTGTTTCCCTATATGGAATGATTCTCCTTAGTATCCAAAAGTGAATCCATACATGTCTAAAGGAAAATTTTGTTGTTTCTTTCCCATTGATGGTCTTTTTATAGGGCATCACAACACACATCTTGTTGAAACTATCAACTACCACAAACAAGTAGTCATGTCCCTCCTTAGTTATTAGAAAACCTCCCACAAAGTCCATGGAAATGCTTTCCCAAGGATGAGTGGGTACATGTAAAGGATGATATAGAATTTGTTTCTTGTTACTAGGTTTGTTGGTACAACAAATCATGCTTCCTATTATGAACCTAGCTACCCACCCTTGAATCATGGGCCAATACACATACCTCTACAAATTAAATATTGTCTTCCTTACTCAAAATTGCCCTACAACCTTGGAGGTGTGACCCTCTCTAATTATCTACAATCACTCACCTTTAGGAACACATAACTTATCCACCTTGTAGAGTAACTCATCCTAGAGATGGTATTCAATGGTGTTTTCACCCTTTTTCACATGAATCTAGCTTTGTAACTATTGAAATGCCTCCTTCAAGTTCACATCCTTTGAATATGCCTCTCTATATGCATTAGGGGTGAATGGATCCATGTGCATCAAAGTTCCCAAAGATGTGATATTTTATATGGGTGGCCTTGAAATCACGTTGGCCAACTTGTTTGTGCTACCCTTCTTATACTTAATCACTAATTGAAACTACTATAGAAACCCCATCCACTTGTAATGCTTGGTCTAATGTAGCTTACTCTAGGCTTATATGTACTAAAGTAGTTGGTGATCTGTGTGGATTATTGTCTCCTTTCTGATCAGATAGTGTTTCCAATTCTTCATAACTTTCACTAGAGAATAGAGCTCCTTGTCATAGGTAGGGTGGTTAAGAACTTACCTATGAAATACTTTAGAATGGTAGCATACATGCCTTCCTCCCTATATCAATACTTCTCCCATAACATACCTAATCATATTTATCTCCACTTTGAAGGGCTACTACAAGTTCAATAATTCCATAACTGGTGCTTGATTGGTCTTCTCCTTTAGCTCCTCAAAGGCCCTCTATTAAACCTTTCCACGTTAGAAACTTTTTCCCCTTGGTGTTATGGCATGGGGTGGTGGTGCTACCATTGAAAATGAGGCTATGAATTTATTCAAGTACTATGATGCCCCAATGAAACTCATAACCTCATGAACATTAGTAGGCATTGACCATTTCATGATAGCCTCCATCTTGGTAGGATATATCGTTAGCTTTCGCCCACCTACCACATACCACAGATACACTAAAGACAATTGTGCAAACTCACACTTCTTAATATTGGCTAGAAATTGGTGCTTCTTTAATGTATCTAACACCTACATCAAATATGAGATGTACTCCTCCCATGAAGCATTGCATACCAATATATCATCCAAATAGACAATAAAAAATGAGTCTATAAAAGGGTACCATATATTATTCATTGAATCCATATAAATGGATGGTACATTAAATAGGCCAAATGGCATGACTAACCACTCATACAAACCCTGTTCAGTTTTGAAGGCAATATTCCAAGTATATTTTTCTTTGACTTGAACCTGGTGATATCGAGACTTTAAGTCTAGCATGGTGAAGTATTTCACTTGCCACCACTAATCCAACAAATCATCTATTTTGGGCAGGGGGTATCAATTTTCTTAAGCATACTTTTATTCAACACCCTGTAATCTATACACATTCGTAAAGTATCATCCTTCTTTCACATAATGATGATGTGTGACCAACATGGTGATGTACTCAGTCACTTCACTTGCTTCACTTCACTTGCTTCTATAACATATTACTTGTACAATCCAATGTTTGGCAATGGGAAGTTTGGAAATAACTTAGATCCTATGCTCCACTTCCCTCTTAGGTGGTAGCCCTTTAGGATCCTGGAAAACATCCCTGTAAGCTTATAGAAACTCTTCAAGTTCTTGTTTCTATTTATTACCACACCCCTCTAGGGATTCCTTTGCTCTTACTAACTCTTCTACAAACTAATTTTCTCTTAAAAATAGTAAAACATACTTCTTGCTTGAACTGCACAATTTCTTGGCTTGTTTGATACTTGTGAAATTTTGGACTTGCCCTTGTGTGCATTGATGGCGAAGGATTTGTCATGCTTGATGAGGTGGTCCTAGTTGGTTCTCCATGTAGAAATTAGGTTGTATATTTTCAACTGCTCATGAATTTTTAATCAAAATCACAAGAATCAAACCTACTTGACTTCTTTGTGGGCATTAATTCACAATTAGAACAAAAATATTACACATGCAAGAATAAATAACACATGCAATACATATTTTTATCTGGGGAAAACAATCTGCTAAAAACCCCAATGCATGCTTGCATTAATCAAATGAATAGAGATGTATTACAATTGATTTTCTCAACTAAGCACACCCTACAAGTCCATAACCTATCTCTTTGCTCATTAAAGGCCTCTGACCTAGATTTAGTCAGATTTTTCCTCTTCTTGGGCTCCTATTTCCTTGCGTTGTTCCTTAACGAATTACCCCTATTATTTAGGAAATTCCTCTAATTGAATTGTGCAATTCCTTGGGTTGATCATCGGACTGCATGCAACACGTGTACACTCAAGACTAGTCTACAACTGATGTTACACGAACTTGGAATCTCCACCTCAACTGGGTAACTCAAATTCTCTTCATCCACTAGCTATTTTGGGTTGATCGATCAGTTAACTAGATGATCACTGAGTTTGACTGAAGTCCCACCGCACAACTTGACCCTCCAATATTTCCTCCAACTTTTGGAACTAGTTTAATTGAAAACAACCTTAGATAACTGACCTTGATTGCTACAAATTAGCAATCACACATGTTTAATTGAACTCTAACTCCTCCAACTCAAATTTACTGAGTAAACTAAGTGACACAAGCCATGTCACACAAGTTAACATCATCCAAGTTGTCTGCTAATGTGGAAATTCAAATTTTCTCAATTTAATCAAGTCAAAATCAAATTGAGAATTTCTTGCTGCATTTTTCAACAGTTTGCATGAAGATTTCATTCCATGTGTACTTATAGGGACTTTCAAACACCATCCCACCTACATCAAGGGGAACTAGATCTAGTTCTACTTCATCAATAAAATAATTATTGATAACAAATATGATTTTGCACTATTTTGTTTCCTTTATTTTTGCATCCGGATTTACGCATCCTAATGGATATGGGCTTGGATGATTATGAAATTCCAATCCCAATTTGTTGACTAACTCTGTTACAATGATATTTTCTTGTGATCTTGAGTCGAAAAAATCATCAATAGTGGTCTTTTTAACCTGTATCTTTATATGGAAGAGTCAATCCTTTTTGTTCTCTTCTTGTTGATAAAAGTTACTTAGGTTCACCTCCTTTTGTACTAATGTACATAATATCTTCTCATCCACGTCTAAGCTAATTTAAAATTGGTTGATCGAATCAGTATAATGAGATTCTTCTTCTTATTATATTTTTTTTTGTTCTTTGAGTTAAACTCTAGATGCAACTTCCAATACTTCTCCTATGTGTGATTGTCAATGTTTGAGTGCTTGCAATGGTTGTTGGGATATTTGCATTGGTGTGCTGTGACTTTCGTCTTTTTATCTTTACCCCCTTTACACTTCTTTTTCGCCTCCTTAGAATCATCTTGGTGCTCTTTCTACTTTGTTCAACTCGATTTCCCTTTATTTTCACCTATTTTCTCTAGGCATTGTTCCTGTACACAAGCCTCATACACCAATCTAGGCTTGAATAACATTAGTTACTTTTGTAGATGGTTGTATAGAACCTCCTAGATACTAGAGGATTACATATGGGTTCTTTAGGGATATAACTGATGTTATGCCCATCTTTCTAAATTTTGTGGTGTACCCCTATACATTTTCCCCCTAATTCTACCTGAAGTTGTGCCACCATATCCACTAGTCCTCTACATACTCGATAGGGTAAAATTGCAATTTTAAGATGTTTTTAAAGTCCTCCCACTTAGTCACTGGAGGATCTCCCTCCAATATCAAGGTCTCAGTGTGTATTTCCCACCAAGTTAGGGCATGGCCCTCTAGTTTCAGCCACGAAAAATGAAATCTTATGTTCTTCCTCTATATGATGAACAATAAAATAAAATTATAATTGCTACAATTAGTGATTTAGCTTCATACCATTGTTATCACCTTGATATGGCTTGATATTAACCTTCTATTTCATTTTGAACATGGACTATGAATGGTTTATGACACTCAAACTGGGTTGATCTTTTTTGGGTTCTTTCTTCAATTCCTTCTCTATTTTTTCCCGATATCTGGATCCCCCCTTTGATCAGAACTCTATGTTAGAACCCACATCTAATTCAAATAGCCACAACCGGATCGACCAATGAGTGACAGCAGACCCAACCAGGAGACCTAAACTGAAGACCCAGCCAGCAGACCCAACCAAGAGACCTTGCCATCAGGGCCACCATGAAGAAGCTCACATTATGGTTTATATTTGCGACTTGTTATTCCAACCACAAAAACCTCTCCTTAGTGGGATCAGGTGAATTATTCATCGATTTGTCGATCATGACTAAGGTTTTGGTGATTTTTGGATTAACTGATATGGATCCCCTAAGACTCCCCACAATATACCCAAAGAAACTTTCTCTAATACCAATATGATCTGTAAATTATTGTGGATATTGCACTAGACAATTTGTCACAATAGATATACTAAAATATATTTTAAAAATCCGAAATCTACATTTTGAGGTTTTAATTCTCCATAGATTTATGGATCTTTTAATTATTTTTTATTGTGTATGCATGAAAATTATAATTATGAAAAATATAGAGAAAAATGAAATAAAATCTCACAAACCACAATTGACACAAGAGATATCATGGAAAACCCTTTCGGGAGAAAACTTAACTGGAAGGTGAGGTCGCTTTGCTCTCATTAGGGGAATTTTGAGGTCTCAAATGGGTCTCCTAAGAAAAATGTACAACCAAAATAAAGCTTATAAGAACCAATAAGACTCAATATGATTATGCTAACCATGGGGGATGATTCACCATTTTTGGAGTAAAATAGTAAAAAGATATAATAATAATAATAATAATAACTAAACTATTTTTTCAACTCATATATTCAACTTATCTCCCTAAGGTTTTACTCAAATTTCGAGTAGGAGTATTTGTTGGATGAAAAATTTAATTCCTCATCCAAGAAGTATCCATGTTGCATACTTTCAATGGACCCTGCTACATGAAAAATGAGAAATACATGAAAAAACGTGATTGCAATCACATGTTTCATGTCTTTTTCATTTCTCGTGTAACAGAAACACATGAAAAAAACGTGATTACAATCACGTTTTTCATGCATTTCTCATTTCTCTTGTAGCAGGGTCAATCGAAAGTATGCAACATGTGTACTCCTTGGATGAAGAATAAAATTCTGCATCCAACGAGTGTTTCCCCTCGAAATTGAGTAAACCCATAGGGAAATAAGTTGAAAATATGAGTTAAAAAAATAGTTTTTCCTTTTTCTTCCTAAAATTTGATGATGTAATCTAATCTTATTTTATTATTTCCACTATTAGTTTATAATTTCCTTAGGAGGCCCATTTTAGACCTCAAAATTCCCCTAATGATTTCTTTGAACATAAAATTGATGCAAGCACAAAGATTTTAGGTATGTGGCACGTGGGCTACTACAATGCACTCTGTGTGCTCTCTCCCTATCCCTCCCATCTACTATGTTTGTCTATGAAACAAAATGAACTCGAAAATAATGGAACCCTTTTCCTTCTAGTGGTTTGATTATAACATAACATGAGCCTACTAGTGTTTAAGTTTGACTCCTTTAACTCTTAATTAGAGTTGCAACACTGACTCTTCTAGAGTCTCCTCTATCATGATCATGTGTCTAGCCAATTTTCCATGAGTAATGGAGGTTGACGTGGCATCCTCTCGAATTATGGTGGTCAAAACATGAATGTCAACTTCCGAGTGGCATAACTTTTGCATATAGACTCTGATTGAGGTGATTCTTGCATTGTTGGAAATGTATCTCTGTGTAAAATAACAAAAAAGTATTATGAATTTTAAGAAACAAAGTGTATCTACCAAAAAAGCACCACTCAATGCCTCAAATTTCTCCCGGAAGGTTCCAAACCCCAATTTGTCAAACTTGCCCCCCCCCCCAGTAAAAATGGTCCTATGAGTTAATTCCTCCACTTTTTCCACCTCGAAAGCGTCAAAATGGATGAAAAACAATATAATGATCCAATCCATATAATGTATTATCATTTTCAAGTCCCCTTCTATAATTAGGCTTTTGTAATCCTATCTAATGGCAATTTGTAATCCAAAATTCATGGCTAGAACCTCTACCAAGATGTTACTATCAATCCCAATTGAGCTAGCATATATGTGGAGTGTGTTTCCTTCAACATCTCCAAAATATCCTCTAGTGCTAGCCAGGCGAAGGTTACCTTTTGAATTCCCATCATTCTTTTGCTTTATAAAACCATTGGGTGGCCAAATCTAAGTCTCAAGACTATTACATCTAGGTGTGCCAATTGAGGCTAGAGGAATGAGATTTGAAGGGGTTATATTTAGGGAATATAGAATTGGCTCTTCTTGGAGATTTTAGACCCAATCTTGCACTATTCAATTGGAGGAAAGGGTGGTTTCTCTAATTCCTTGCTTATCTCTTCCCATACAAAGTTTTCTAGAGCATAAGTATTTTTTAGCATCACTCTGCTTATTTCTTTCTAGACCTCCCATAGAATGAACCCATGAAGAAATTTCCAAGCTCCATTGGCAATAGGTTGAGAGAAGGTTGCAGATTTCCAGTCTCTGATGGTGGTTTCTACATTGTCTTTGTATCAGTTCAATTGGCTAAAGACCTCTGTTTCTTTGTCTAAAATCGAGGAAGAGAAGGAACATTCATTATGCAGGTGTTCCTTTGTCTCTCGGATAGATAGACATAAATAACAACATGGGGGACCTTGGAAACCCTTTTGTTGAAGCCTATCCCATGTGAGGGTTTTCCTTTGCATAAGTAACCAAATGAAGAGGGATTTTTTTTGCCAAAGTTGTAGTTTTGGAACGTTTTTCCAAACATCTTCAACGCATTTGAAAGTTGTCTATATTTCAAAGTTGTATGCTTATTTCATGTTGTAGTTACCAATAGGTTTATGACCCCATCGAAATCTATTGGTTATATTAGAGTATCTCTCAAGAATGAATAAATATTTTAACAAGCATAAGGAGATGTGGAAAATGAAAATGTAACCTTGGACTTCAACTTTCAAGGAGGCATGAAATGGGAAGCGCTTAGTGGATGTGTTTTCATACAAGTGTAACTCTTACAATGCATTATAAGATAGTCTTGTTACAAACTCAATTTATCAAGTATTATACTTGTGGGCTCTATAGTAAATATCGCAAGAAATGTAAGAACTACTTGGTTGGTATGCAATCATTTTGAACATTTGGGTTTTTTTTATACAGATTTCAAATTGTGTTTTGTATTAACTTGTTGTATGATGTGATCCCAACTATATTCTAGAACAAACATTAATTGTTTTAGTTAAAAAAATACAAAATTAAAATTTGATTTATGGATGAGGTTCATATTGTTATTATTAAAACCAACATTAATTGATTATATCCTAACAAAAGGAAAATTAATTACTCCATGTTATTGTGTCATTTTTTAGATTAAATAATGTCATGCAAATCAAATTATGAAACTCATGAAACTCTTTTTGGTTTTCATGAATTAGGGCATTATAACTATTATTGGTATTACAAGTGTATTGAAAATGAGCTATAATATGTGTGTAGATTGTGCACTCCAAAGAAAATGTTTTTCATCTTCCTGTTGTTAGAGTTGCAAACTCTACAAATTTTGTACTCCCAATGTATTTTGGACTTATCCACCTCTTAGAGCCACCATGAAGCTCATGGGATGTTGTTTCTATCTTTTACTATTTATTTTCTTCTTGAAAATAGTAACAAATGAGAAATGTTATTTATTTTTGAATTTAAGGTTAATGGCTTCTCTGTAATAAACCATTGTTTTCTCATTCTCAATTTCTCATGGTCAATTGACAGTTGTTGGAGCGCCAACATGAGCGAAGTTTAACATGGCGGAACCCTACCCTATGGAACCCGTACCCCTCGTTGGAACTCCTATCCCTCGGAGCCCCTACCCTTCACTACCTGAAGTCCCGACCATATCACACTACTTTGACTAATGAGATGATGACGTGTGGACGATGTGGTGACTAATGCCAGGATGATATGTGGACGATGTGGTGACTAGTGTCAAGATGACACATGGATAACGTGGGTGATAAATGACAGGATGACAAATGGACAACATGGGTGACAAATGACAAGATGTCACATGGACAACATGGGTGACAAATGACAAGATGACTCATGGATGACATAGGCAACCTTTAGCAAATGACATGTTGACACGTAACAGGTAGGCTGACACATGGTGGCATGAAACTATTGCACATATGATGACATACACAATGACGCGGCGAATGATGTGGCAGTACGATGGATAATGTGTGATGACGTGGTGGTATGGCAGGGTACCACATGGCATGTCGAGTCAACATTATTAAGTGGCCAAGTGGGCTAAATTTGAGTGACACATGGCACCAATCAAAGGGTGCCATGTGGCTTGATGACCTAACGCTTATGTTAGCATGTGTTTGCCTATGGATAGTTAAGGCCCAAGTCATATTACACGATGACATGGAAAAGAAGGTCAAGCCTCTGACGCTACCCTAGTCACGGTTTATGGCGTAAAATGTGGTCACATGATACATCGACCCCACTACACATACGTTGGCCCCATTGCCTAAACGTTGGCATCGTAAGCATCCCAACACATGTATATATACATGAGATCGATGGATTGGTATGGCATCAATCTATTGCATGTGAACAACACATGAAGGTGGTATTGTAGATAGTGTGAAGTGTTACAATGCTTGGTTTGCAGGTGGTCACAAGTTCAAGAATTGCGGAGTATTTGTTTGTTTTGTTGTTTGATAACACAAATCATGTGAAATGGATGTGAGTACATTATGTTGTGAGGAACACAATGTAGTTGAGATGGTGTTGGTGTGGTTTGTGATGATGGTGGTTAAAGGTTTGAGTCTTGTCAGACTTGCTAAGGTCAAATATTTTTTTGGGGGGTTTGGAACTAGCACATTAGAAAAGGTGCATTTTGTCAAATCAGAGAGGTGCATTATGTCAAACCAGCAAAGATGCATTTTGTTAAGTACATGTCGAAGAAGAGAATTATTTAAACAGTGGATCAGAAAAGTGCATTTTGTTGACCCACTAAGGTCATTTTGTTGAACTATTGATTTTTATAAGATTTTGTGGGTCATTTTGAGGGCCAAATTGATTTTTGAAAAAGGGAAAATGGCAAGAACTTTTTTGTAATCTGAAAGGGGGACATGAAAAGTCATGAAGACAAAATTTTGAGGGCAAGAGGCTTTATTTCTTTTGTTGATGTCATAATTTTTTGGGGCTTATGAATAGATTTAGTCTTGGTGATGAAAACAAGAAATCAAGAAGATGCTACTATGGATGATTGAAGAACACGTTGAGGTTGCATTGATATGATCATATTTGTAAGGGAAATTTGTTGTGTTTTGAGCTTGTGGATCCAATTTGAAAGATTGTGAAAAGTGGTCCATTATGTTTTGGTGAAGCAGGTGGGTGCGTCTATCAGAGGTTGTTGCCTCATTAGGTTCATGCTTACATTAGGTTGGTACCTGCAAATTGATTAAGGGGGATTGGTGTCTCCTTTTGGTTGGTATCAATAAACTATTGTAATCAAAGATCGAAGAAGATGAGAAGATTTGTGATTTTCTCCCACAAATGTTTTTGAGTACATATAGTGTTCATGTGTATTGAAGTGGTGCTTGATTTTATTGATGCATTGTTATGCTTTCAGTTATGATGAATTGTGAGATTGTTTAAATTGATTAAATTTGTCATTACATTGATTCACCCCCTTCTTAGTGTTAATTATAATTCTAACAAAACAAAACTGATTATTAAAATTTTATAATTTGGAGAATTATTTTTACCATTACTTCTAAAAACAAAATCTATCACACATTTTAAAATAAATTAAAAATTAAAAATAAGCTTGTTTAAGATATATTATTTTATTATTATTAATTCAATTAATACAATAAAATTCTCTTTTATTTTTTCTGTATGGTTCACGATCGAGGATTACATCCACCTGAAGGGATCACTACCCGTTGGCTCAAACACAAAGCTTAGATCATGGTGACTTACTATAGGGTGACTTATTATATCCACCCGAAGGGATCACTTCCCGTTGGCTCAAACACAAAGCTTAGCCCAAAAGGGTGACTTATTACATCCACACGAAGGGATCACTTCCCGTTGGCTCAAACACAAAGCTTAGCCCAAAATTCACGATCGAGGATTACATCCACCCGAAGGGATCACTTCCCGTTGGCTCAAACACAAAGCTTAGATTAGGGTGACTTACTATAGGGTGACTTATTATATCCACCCGAAGGGATCACTTCCCGTTGGCTCAAACACAAAGCTTAGCCCAAAAGGGTGAGACTTATTACATCCCCACGAAGGGATCACTTCCCGTTGGCTCAAACACAAAGCTTAGCCCAAAAGTGTCTGGAGAATTGAACTCGTGACCTCCCAATAACAAAGGTGCTTAACAACAACAACTTGACCAATTGAACTAACAATAGAGCTTGACCCCAAAGCTGTTGAGAAAATTGAAGTTGTGGCTCCCAATAGTAGAGGTGCTTAACGGGGACTTGACCAATTAAACTAACAGTCTAGAGTATTTTAAATAACTTTTAATTTTTAATTCAAACATTATATATAAATATTAAATAACTTTTAATTCGTACACATTATATTTACAGAGATAAAAATCGAAAATAAAAATAAATAATTAAATTAATTAATTAAATAAGATTTTTGAATATAAAGAACATATTATTATTAACTTGAAAAAATAATTTAACTATTCTAACTTTTGATTTTATATGAGATAAAAAAATTAGTAAGTCATAACCAAAATTAATTAATATGTGAATAAAAAAATGAAGAAAGCAAATAAATAAAACAAATTTTGAAAAATTAAAATAATTTCTCACAAACATATACAGGGATTTTGACCCATTTGGCTATTCAAGGAAGTTTCTTTAAAGTTGATGTTAATAATGCGATTTTTCAATGATTTCTCACAAACATATACAGGATTTGACCCACTTGGCCATTCAAGAAAGTTTCTTTCAAGTTAATGTTAATAATGTTATTTTTTTACTAATACATAGCATATCAAAACACCACATCCTAACCACAGTTTTTATTAACAACTGATATTATACATTTAATATAAAACTAAACAATAGAATAAAATAAGTTTATAGCAAAGAAGATTAAACAAACACACCAATACAAAGGAGACTGCTTAAAATCTTTAGTTTTGATGAGATAAAATTGTCCATTACCGAATGCCAAGACATAAATATAGAAATCTCATATACAGCAGAGAACTAAAATGGATGGACCCTATGAAAAATTTAAACATGAAACTGCAGCAAAACCTAAATTTCTCTAGCAGAGTGAAGAGACGTGTACATTCTTAAGAAAAGTGGAACAACAATGAAATAAATCTCTGGAATTGATAAGAGTCAAAAATTGATTTGCTCCCCCAATTGTCTACCAGGAGGTAGCAACTTCAAGCAACTTCTGATTAAGGGCAGATCTACCCAGACATTGAAAATGAGATAAGAGTCACTCAGTTGTTAGGTTTTCTTTTTCACAAACTGTTCTATTGCAAATCAATATAGAGTCCTTGCTGCAATCAGCCCTGGATTTTGATTAACATCTCTGTATCTCTACAAGCCAAATCATATATGGATTCATATATTATATCAGAATATCAAGCAACACTGAATACACAAAATATTTACTGACAAGCTCCACCTCTGTTAGTACAAAAATCAAAGAAAGCCACACTATGATTCATTCCTACAGTCTATGATCCAGAGTCCCTGAAGACAATTCATGTCTTTCAGGAATATGGAATCCATGCCCCCTGAGTGCTCTTCTTAATGGAACCTGGGGCCGTTCAGTCCACATCAGAATCCACCATGTGATAGTCTAGTTTCAAAGGGTGTCTTTGACCCATCAGGAGTTGCTGATGCAGAGAATCAACAATCTGAAAAGGTGCATCATATCAACAACAAATGGGGCATTGAATCAAGCCATTCTCATTGCATTCTGGACATCTCATCACATTGTTAACCTCATCAACAAGCTTGCAGCTTCCACTGCACTCCAAGCAAGGCACAAACCTCACTCCCCCACACCCATCACAGACCCTTCCTAGAGTATCAGCTGGGATCCCTTCAAGAAGCCCACCCAGGTTGTCCTCTTCGTGAAGCCTCAAGACCTCTTCTGCACCACCAATGTATCTGCCCTTGATGAACAGCCTTGGAACGGTGACAATCCTGCCCATCAACTGTTCCAGCTCATTCCGAAAAGGCATATGCATGGACACATCCCTCTCACTGAAGCAGATGCCATAGCTCTCAAGCACACATCTTACAGTGTTGCAATCCTCAAAGGTCTTCCTGATCCCCCTCAGAGTGGTGGTATATAGCACCACTGCATTCTGCCCTCCAGGAGGGCATTTTTCTTCATAATCCTCCAAAGAGCCCTTGTTTTCTGGGACATCATGCCACGAATCTTTGAGGTCTTCCTCAAAGTTATCCAATGAAGTCTCAAAAGAAGCCAGCAGCTCTGGATCAAACAGAGGGCCAGTCCCATTGCAATGATTAAGACTCCACTGAGGACTAGTCCCAATGCAATCCTTGAAACTGCACAAAGGGCTAGTCCCATTGCAATACTTAACACTACTCATAGGGCTAGTCCCACTGCAATAATTGAAAGTATGCAGAGGGCTAGTTCCATCACAATCCTTCAAACTATACATAGGGCTAGTCCCAGTGCAATCCTTGAAGCTATCATAAGAAAAACACACAGGGCTATCTATTCTCAATTCTGTGAGGGGTCCATGGGAAATTTTCTTACTTACGTGTTTCTTGCAGACAGTCTCCATACCCACATTCTCTGCAACGTGCCCTTTTGTAGGGCTACTGTCTGAAATTGGCCCATCTGTAGGACTCTTTCTTTGAATAATGTCCCTGCCCACAAAACTCCTGTCCTTCAAAGGGCTAACCGGGCCAACCCCAGCAGGCTTTACAGACTCAAAACCCTGTTTGGGCCTCTCATTTTCCTTACCAAACCCGAACTTTCTTCCACCCACTGGGGAACCAGCACCCAAGCTTTTCACATTTCTGTTGACACCCAATACTTGACTGTTGTTTTCCAGGGTACCCACATTGTCAAACTCCTCTTTTGCATCATGACAAGCCCTTGGGCTCTCCTCCTCTAGCCCATACATGAGCTCCCAGGTATTGATGGTCTCCACAACTTCAGTTGGCTCGGCGGGATTGGAACTGGGGACCTCCCTGCGGCTACCACTGCTGAGAATTCCATAGGAGGTTGATGTGAGAGACACCAGATGATGATGATTAGTGGTGTTGGCATTAGCAAATATTGTAGTGTAGTCGAAGGTTTCATTTTCCTCAACACTTTCATTGCCCAGCTTTGCTGATACGACACAACCCATTGCTCCCAATTTCCCCCCCACTGCAGCTTTGTTGCGGCAATCTCTGAACTCTGAAATTACCTTTAGATTTATAGAAGTCCTGTACCATTTGCAGTTCTGAATTCGCTTGCAAAGTTGTCACCTTATCTGCCGGGAATGGTACGGCGTTTTCTTACGCCTGTAGGTTGGTACCGTTGTTACGTAGTTTTGACGAGAATTTAGTCCGTTGATGGCGAATGGGGTGGTGGGGTTTACATGTTTTCAACGGTCTGGAGGTAAGTGGGTGAAATAATGAATAAATGGGCCATTACGCCTTGAATGTTCTGTTTTTTGAACATGCTCTGTGAATGAATTAAACAAAAAGATGTCTCTGATAAATGATTAGGTGGTTACATAATTGATTAGGGCGCTTGAGCCGCCATTAAAAGAAGTGGATAGCCCATCATCATCATTTCATTGCCGTATGATCAGGAGATACGGCTATATAGTTGGTGCATAGTTGATGAGTTAGTCGTTTAAATATACGAGTCTAATAAAGTAAAGTTTTTCATGAGATTGAGTCTCATCATTTTCTTGGATGGCAAGGTTGCTATCCATAAGCAAAAAATAAAAGAGGAAACATTTCACTAGTTGGAGAATCTACCTAAACAATATCACGAGCTTCTATATCCATTTCAAAATTGAGAACTTCCCACTCAACTACTTTATTTTGTTAGCATGTAGATTTTAGAGTTCAATTTCTTTGACTATAGCTACACATCATCAATGATGTGCAATATCTCTTTTTGAGCTTTTAAGCGTCTCACAGGCACGTTATTCATGATAATTTTTATTTACCAATATAGGTCTATGTTTTCAATGTATTTAGTAGTTTTTTTTGTGTGAGTTCCTTGTATCATATCTCTATCTATCTACATTTTTCTCAACTTCCACACAGGGTAAATTTTTCATTTTACTCGTGTTTTTTGTTTAACCAAGTTGATTTTTTTATGAATCACATGAAGAGTATTTTCCAAAAAGGCCACAATTGACCTTTTTGCATTCTAATTTACTCGTGGGTGAGAAGGTTGTTGGTTGACATGCCAACCTCTATGACCTAAGGAAATGTTCACTCTCTAGATAATTGACTAGGTGTAGGGATATTGAGTTTTAAGCCCTCGAGTGGGAGCATCTTGGAACAATAACCCAAGTTTCCAAACAATGGTAGTCTTAAGTGATGACAACAATGATGGGGGAGGAGCAAGGTTGAGCCAAATAAAAATGCCTGATGGATAGGGAACCAAAGAATTAGAAACAACCCAAAAGCTACTAGAGTGAGGAGATGGAAGGAAATAAATTCCACTCTCTTATTTATTGAGGCGACTTTGAAAATAAACCAAGACAGAGAACCAAATTCGAGACATCGAGGAGGAGCTAAGACCTTAGGATAATCCCGGAGGAATATGAAGCACAAGAAAACCAAAGTAGAGGCACATAACGACTTAGGAGCCAAGACCTTAGGATGGGCTAGGAGGAGAGTATCTTTTTTAGTGCCTAGTAAATCTAGA
The DNA here is from genome assembly GCA_000404065.3 of Pinus taeda. Classification (NCBI taxonomy): domain Eukaryota; kingdom Viridiplantae; phylum Streptophyta; class Pinopsida; order Pinales; family Pinaceae; genus Pinus; species Pinus taeda. Next base: position 65,853 of record APFE031371266.1, read on the forward strand.
ACCCAGAAAAGCAAGGAACAACAAATGAAGACTCAATGAAAGTGACAAATATGTGTATCGTCTCTTACTAGTCATTTAACTGAATTGAAACATTCATAAATGATGTATGTATCCATCACCATCATTGACAAGTTGTCATCATTGTTCCAAGCAATATTATCATTCACTGTGAAGGAGGTTGCAACACCATAACCTCTAACTGACACATAGGTGGAGAATAACAAGTAAGCCATTGCATGAACCTCACTCGAGTCGAATGTCAAGTGTGTGGATCATTAATCCACCACTTCGAGTGGTGGCATATTAAAATCATGATTGCAGGAGTATTCTAATTTGACACTCATCATTGAGAAATTTATTTCCTTAAATTATAATAATATAACAACTAAAATTTTAAAGGTTTTATGGTTTTGATTTCTTTTTTAATTTATCATTATTAACTTTTGGATAAGTAATCTTGATTAAAATTATAATTTTAAATTGATAAAATTAACTAATTTTAATGTAAAAAATAATATATTTCCAATATTTATAATGTATTTAAATTAAATATTTTTTTTATAACCTTGGTAGGACTCTCCAATTTTCGAGTTTACATGTCCATTATTGACCCTGCTATGGGGGAGGGTAGCACAAGGTTTGAACCCAAGATCTCCAGTTCGGTCAAACTTCATTCCACCTCCATTGCTATGGGGGAGGGTAGCACAAGATTTGAACCCAAGATCTCCAGATTGGTCAAACTTCATTCCACCTCCATTGCCACTTTAGCTGTCAAATTTCATTCCATCTCCATTGCCCCTCCATTGCTATGGGGGAGGGTAGCACAAGATTTGAACCCAAGATCTCCAGTTCGGTCAAACTTCATTCCACCTCCATTGCCACTTTAGCTGTCAAATTTCATTCCATCTCCATTGCCCCTCCATTGCTATGGGGGAGGGTAGCACAAGATTTGAACCCAAGATCTCCAGTTCGGTCAAACTTCATTCCACCTCCATTGCCACTTTAGCTGTCAAACTTCATTCCATCTCCATTGCCACTTTAGCTGTCAAACTTCATTCCATCTCCATTGCCACTTTAGCTACACCAAGTGGACATTTAACTTAAATATTTGATTTATATAAATTTTTATATTTAAAATTCATTTAAATGTATAAAAAAATTCAATGTTGTGAAAATATTGAGAAACTTTTTTTGAATTCATCATAAAGTTAGTTTGAATTATCAACATTTAGAATTAACAAATGTGGTTCTATTTTGAGAATAAAGAATAGTGAAATTGTAATTGATGGGGAGAAAATAAGAAAATCTAATTTCAATAGAAAATTTGAGAAAGAGGAAAAATCTAAGAGTAGATATATTTTTTGATAGGTAAGCACCAACCTGGATTTGAACCATGACCTATTGCTTAATAGTGCACCCATTCACCATCAATCCAAAGCCCATGGACATAAAAAATAATTTAAAATATAATAAAAATAATAATATATTATTATTATAAAAAATGCAATATGTAATAAAATATATTATATATATTATTATTAATTACAAATATAAAGAATAAGAAAATTTTAAATATTAATAAAATTTTGTTATTAATAAATTTTAATAATATAAATCTTAATATGTTATGTCAAGATATTATTATTAAAGGTGTTGTTTAACTTATTGATTAAATGATTTTTTTAGGACATTTTTTTTTGGTTATTTTTAATCAAAATCTGTCAGAGATTTCAAATTGGATGCTTCTCTGATTCATGATGTAAGCCAAAATCTTCCAGAGAAATCACATATAAACATTATAATCTTTCGACCATCAAGACATGGTTCATCATCAAGACATGGTTGGGGAGCAAGATTAACGCCAAAATCTTCCAGAGAAATCACATATAAACATTATAATCTTTCGACCATCAAGACATGGTTCATCATCAAGACATGGTTGGGGAGCAAGATTAACAGATCACTAATATATATGAGAGATGCAACAATTGATATTTAATGATCAAAAATAAATTAATATAAAAACTAAAAAAAACGTTAAAGGGTCAAAATAAATAATTAAATAAGCAATTCATTTAAAAACTTATTTATAAATTTAATTTGTATTTATTTGAGTGTACTATGAGTTTTTAGAGTAATAAATCCATATAACATTCAAAAATATATTTTAAACAACCAAAATAGTGAAATTTTAGTGAATTCAATTAAAAAAAATGTTATCCACATAATATTATATTTTACAAATTTAATAACTTAAATTTACCATTCTCAATTTTCTTTCAACTGATTTTAAAAATTAAAATTAAAAAACAATTAACATTTAAACTACTAACGAAATCTTTTGAAATTTCAAATTGTAACCATAGACTTTCTCTTTTTTCATTATTTTAAAAGACCGAGACTTTTCCCCAAACCTTTAAACTAAAACGTTAAAATAAAATAATTAAAAGAATAGGATAAAGATTTTGAGAATGATATGTACTAAGCAGCAGTCAACATTTTATCTTTTCCTAGGAGGGGGCAAACAAAAAGTGGTTAAAGTTATGGGGAAGTCAAACCTTTTATTTTATTTTTTAATTAATTAAACGGAATTGCTGGTATCTCCCATATAAAATTGTATAAAAAATATTTCCAAG
>APFE031371266.1:68508-80885 GCA_000404065.3 Pinus taeda
TATATTTTTATATTTGTATTTTAATTACTTCAATATATTATTATATAATTTTTTTTGAGTTTTCTTTTTTAATGAATTTCTTTCCTATAGTTAGAGTGAGGTCGAAGTTGTTGGTACCAAGAGACTTGAAAAGTATACTTAAGAGTTCATTGAATATTTAAAAGTTTAATAAATCCAATACAACAAGATTTATATGTAGAAAGTCATTACTATAATAATTATCTAGACATTATAAGTCATCATGTCATTAAATTTGGGTGGGGAAGATAGTAGCCATTCTACCCAACCACCTAAAATAACTAGAATTGAAAATATTCTTTAAGGTATTATAATATATATAATATACTAATCTTAATAGATTATTATTATTATTTGTTATAACAATAATTGAAGAGTCAATGAAAATATATAGATATATATCTTTTTGTCAATGAGGGTTATTTGTGTAGAATTCTTGCAGAAACTCTGATAGATCTAGAATTCTAGTTAAATTAAACACAAGTAATTTGTTGATATTCAAGAGAGACGAGAAAGAATTTGCTCCATAAAAATCAATGTATTAAATTAATGAACATTAGTAATACATGAGAAACCAATCCTCTAATCCCAAAGGGAGGTGGTTATATAGAAATTGCCCAATCTAAAAAACTAGGAAAAAACTAGTAAAAAACTAGAAAAGGCTAAGAAAAGCTAAAGGGAAGCCTAAAATAGTAACAATGACTCAAGGCAATCTATGCCAACTATCAGCCACAAGGAAAGCACGAGGAGGGGCGCATTTCCCATGGAAGACAACTTTAAAACATATTAAAATGGTTTAGGGGAACAAATCCCTTGATTTAAGGGGGAATCTTCATGTGGGGCGCCAATCCTCAAATAACTCAAGTGGATGAGGTGTGGTTAGTTGTGAACATGCACTTAGATGTCTAAATGGTTTAGGAAAGTGGTTGGACCAATATTTCCATAATATTAAGCCTTTAAAGGCAAAATACAAGCGAAAGTTGGTCCACCGAGCTAGTTTACCAAAAACCAATTGTGAACATGATTTTTTGTGCATGTGGCTAAGTCAAGGATACTTAGGCTAAAAATAAATGTAGATGTTGGGATTATATTCCAACAATCCGGGGGTGGTTGGAAAGAAGGATTGTGATCCTCCACATCTAGGTTCAATTCCGAGAAATAACATGGTGGACTTTGATGTAATAAACATAACACATAATTAAAATTAATGTCATTTGGGGCTATCTTGGGTGGTTGGGTGGAACGGTTATTATCTTACCCACAACCCACCCAAGTTCTAGTGACATGATGGTTGTTATCTTCCCCACCCAAGTTCAAATCCTTGCTAGTGACATAATAAGCATTGTTGTACTGCTTCATGCCGTGTAAGTTTTTTTCCCTATATAACATAAATCCAAAATTAGTAATAATCTACTTCAATATAACTTATATTTTTAATTGATTATTTTTGTTAATTAAATATATTTTAATATAGTTATTGATTATTATTTTTATTTTATAACATATATTTAGATTAATTATATTTGTTAAATTTTTAAAATAATAATAAATTATATTCCTTTTAGTAATAGTCACATATAATACATTAAAGTTCTTATTAAAAGGAAGGAAAATTATTTATATAAATAAAAAATAAGAGTAGCTACTCTCTACTTTTGATACTAAAAGTTTTAGAAAAAAAATCTAATTCCTACAACTAAATAAAATAATTTGATTCCCTTAAAGAATTAGAATCCCTATATTTAAAACCTTTAAGAATCTCCTGGACACTATTTTGAATGCCCCAATGTAGGATGCTATCTTTTCTTTTGAAGACATTGAGTTTGGGGTTAAGCAACTTGCTAATGAGAAAGACAAGGATATTAAAGGCTATCAATCAAATTTTTAAAATTGGGGACATATCCTCATCCCTAAGTCTAGGGCATAGAGTCTCATTATGTCTATCGTGAAATGTGGGGATAAAAGCATTCCCTCTAATTATAGGAACATTATGATTAGTCACATTTTAGCCAAGATTTATGAAATTATTTTGGAAAATATGGTTAGCTTATGGCTTGAAATCCATGGTAAAAGAGCAAAATGTCAAGTTGGGTTTATCACATGTCATTAAATTGTGGACAATTTTATCACTCTCAGCATCATTAGATATGAGCGATACCATAATAAAAATGGTCTCTTCTTTGTTTCATCGATTTTAGAAAGATTTTGACATTGTTCCCTAGGATAAAGCTATGGAAGAGGCAAAAAGAGATAACGATTGATTTTGAGTTAACGATTATTGTGGAAGGGCAGTACAAGAATGTTATTTCTAAACTTAAGACCATTAAGGGTTGGCGGAAAAAAAAAATTAAATGCTATATCATAGTTAAGCAAGGGTGTCCCTTATCCCCTATCCTTTTTGACATACACATTGATAAGCTAGAAGAGTGTTTGGAAGATGAAAATTGTGTCGGCCCCACACTCACTAGTATAGTAATAACTCTTCTCCTTTATGCCAATGATATTGTTTTTTAATCAAGGAGCCATTACAATATTAGAAAGTAATTAAGAATACTCCAAGCTCTAAGATGTCTATGATTATTAATACTGACAAAATTAAATCTATGATAATTAAATCCAAAAAGATCACATATGATACTTTCATATATAACAACAACTACTTGGAGGAAGATCCTTCATACAAATATCTTGGGATTGAGATCCATCAAAAGCTCAATTGGAACTATTTTTTTCTCTTTTTGCAGGTACAACGATGTATATTCCATATGAGGAATATACCTATATTGTTAACGCTATCAACATTCTTCATGTGAATGGAAATTAAACCTGGGCGGGGAGGGTTCCATTCCTTCCTCCCAACCACCTAGGATAACCTCAATTGGCCAGCTCAATTGGAACTATATTATTGAGAAAATGATAAATGGAGGATGGAAAGCTTACTATGAGCTTGAAAACAATTGTTTGTAAGTCAATAGATCTTTGGATATAGGATTAAAAAAACTCCTTGTTAGGACTATCACCATTCCTATTAGTTTATATGGATGTGAGGTTTGGGGTTACAATATTTCTAGAGGGTTGTGGAGGAAGATTAAACATATCCAAAATAGTTTATAACCTTCAATCTCAAGATTAAAGGAAATACTCCCTACCTATCCTCTTGGTTGAGGAAAGCTTTTTCCCAATTGAAAACATGTCTATGAATAGGTATCTCATGTATACGAATAAGTTATACAACATGGAAGCCAATATTTTTCATAAAATTACTCTTAAATCTAGCCAAAACCCTCACCTTCAACTCAAGCTAGGATGCTTAGTCTTGGCTAAACCATCGAGGGATAAAGGAGGAGATCATTTTGTAGAATAAGAAAAATATTAAATATAATATTACTTCAAAATCTAAGGAGAAGTTGTGGGGAAATAAAGAGCTAGTGGGAAAAATGAAATTAAGATATTATAAGGAGGTGATCAACCCTAATATTGAAAATAAAAAATATATTTATGCCTTGATTAGTGTTAATAAGAAAATGAATACTTCTAAGCTAAGAAGTAATTTTCACGGGCTTCATATTGAAATTAGGCATTGGTCAATTCCTAAAACACCATGGGATGAAAGAGTCTATCTCCTTAAGAGGGTGGAAGATGAAAACCACTTTTCTTAGATAGCCCACCTGTTTTCTTCAAAGAAAAAAATCATATATATTTATAGGAAGACAATATATACATTTTGTTGTTCTACATTTCTCTGACATTGGTCTTAGAATTTCCACCTTATATTCACATTCAATCTAATTTTCAAAATATTTGTCACACTCCCAACCTTCTTTACCTTTTAAGTCAACAGAACTATGGTGATCTTGGAAAGCTTCTGTCTCTTTTCCACCATAGATTAATTGTTAAAGAATTTGAATTAATTTCTTACCTTCATAAGGCCATGTGGATGATATAACTCTCACGGGATGTTTTTTTTTCCTGTGGAAAAATCCGTAACCTTTTATTAAAAAAAAATGAAAAGTTACAATTTGCAGTTGCATGATGCATTCCATATGCTGCCCAAAGGGCTCCAGTGCCACAACACCTAACGTGCAAAGAAAGAAGATAAGAGAAAAGAGAAGGAGGAAAGGAAAGAAAAGGAAAGCAAGAAAAACTGAAACTACATATGTATGTTTCAAGTTTTTCTTCCTTTTTTCTTTTCGACCTTGCGCCACTCGCCTTGGGAGGGCTCAATCGTGGCTATGACTAACTGAGTTTCATCTTTCTGCTGGCCTGTTTCCTTGTCTGAGTCTGATGTGTCTGATTGGTGGTGCCGCTTTGTCCCTCCCATGTTCTGGTCATCGTTTGTCTTCTCTGCCAGATTTGGATGAGACTGTGGAGCCTTGTTGTCTGAAATGTTTTCCTTCTGATTCCCTTTTTCAGCTTCCTCTATGATGATATCATCCTCTTCTGCTTCTGATTCTTCATCTTCTGATATCGGTGGGACTTTCTTGTCCGGGACCCTCTTCTTTATGACCTCATCTACATTTTGCCATCCTTTGGATTTCCTTTGTTGTGGCTTGCTCTTGTTGGGTCTTTTGCAGGCATTGTACAAGTGGCCTGTTTGTTGACATCCCCTGCATCTGAATGTTGTATTCTCATAGTCCAAGGATTGTTTCCACTGTGAGTTGTTGAAGTTTAGAATGATTCTTTCCAGCAGTCCTTGGCTGAGATCTACCTCAACACAAATTCTAGCAAAGGTGAAGATTCCCTTTATATGTCTCTCTGTATCAATCTTTAACAATTTCCCAAGAGTATTCCCAATAACTGTTAAGGCCTTAAAGTGCCAAAAATGTATCAGGAGATTATGTAGCCTGATCCATACTGGCATCCTTGATACCACCATAGCGTTGGCATCAAACTTCGGGAACCATGGGGTTACAAAAAGTCCAGCACTACCCCAGAACCATGGCCCTTGTTTGAGGATTTTTTCCTTTTCTTCTTCTAAGAGGAAGGTTACTATGAAGAAACACTTGGAGCATAGTTTTATTTGGCAGTTTTTTGTCCAGACCGTGTGGATCCATTGGTATAGTGCGCCAGTTCTAGGCCAAAATCCATTGAATCTACAGATAACAACATTTTTTTGTAGATCTGAGAATATGAAATTTACCTCTGGAAGATCCAGGGAGATAGAGGGACTCTCTGGCGATTGATCCACGATATACTGCCTTGGGGGTTCATTGGCGGCTGAAGGTTCTTTCCCATTTGGAGGTTCTTTCCCTTTGGCTGCATCGCGGTAGGTACCTGTAGGTTTTGAGGAGGCTCCCTTGGATCCACCTCGCAGCCGCAGATTGAGGATGAAGGTTGAGTCCTTTGCAACCCTATAGTGCTGTAGTGTGTGTTGGTCTTGTAAGCAAAACCCTGAAAATAATAAATTTTGTAATGCAACTGGAATTCCCAATTTGTCCTGAATCTCTTTTTTAACCTCCAATACACTCATCCGTTCCCAGATCTGCATACAAACGTGTCTACCTTCTGTTGTTCTGATAAAGATTTGCTTCGAATCCGCTGAGTCTTCCTTGGCCGAATCTAATTTCACGAATTTGATTTCTAGATCTGACGAATTTCCACCTATCTTCTGCCTGGATCTAGACAGATCAAATAGGTCCACCCCGTATCTGCAATATTTGGCCCGATCTGATGAGCAGCTTCCCATATCATGTCTCCTGTTGGGACGGTCTTCCTTTTGCACGACACGGTCTGCGAATCCTCTATCGAGGCGGTGCGAAAAACATCTGATCTGTCGCCTAGGGTCTTGGGCAGATTGATCCGACCTAGTTCTGCAGAGATTAAGGCTTAGATCGGGTAGATCCGTCTTAGATCTATTGAGATTTGGCCAGACGGTTTTGTGATAGGTCGGATCTGCATCCTTCAGACCCCCGTCCTTGCATGCAACAGTCGCGGGGAGATGGACGATGTTAGCGTGAACAGTGAAGCCCAGCCCTAACCATTGTCCGCCTCTGAGGTGGGTTCTAGGCTCGAAAACAATTTTTGTGTGCATATTTCCGATCTCATGCCGCTTGGCGAGCTTCTCTTCCAGATCCGCCTTTGGTTCATTTGGCCCTTCAAGCAGATGATGATTTGGGCGTTGATTATCTGCGATGTCAGGGGTTTCAGATGTTTTCCAGGCTTTTGGTCCCATAGTCAAAACTGTGCCGACAGATCGGTGCCCATCAAAGCGCCCGCTCTTAAGGCCGGTCTAGTGGAGGGAAATGGCTGTGGCCAGCCCTGAAGCGCCATCGCCAAAACCCGCATAAACTGTGGTTTCGTTTCCTGCGCATGGGAAACCCTCGGCAAAGGCCATCTCGTCTCTAACCTAATGTTTAGTTCCTTACGATATAATACTCAACTCTCACGGGATGTTCATCATCATCATAAAATATTATTAAATAAAGTATATACTTAGATATAACATTCGTATATTTATATTGAAATATAAATTTAATTTGTTACATTTTTTAACCATAGCAAATATTTATATTAATAATTTATGAATTCAAACTTTTGTGGTTCATAATTATTGGTAAAGGCTCTTTTGAAATAATCACATATATTTTTTTGTGTCAACATTTCGAACCCTCTACTAGGGTTTATTGTCAAGACAAGTATGGAGGACTTGATCTAACAAGCGAAATATTTTTTTTGAGATGTTCCAGACAATTCCAATACTAAAACTTTAGAGAGTAAAAATAAAATGTAAAAAAATATTCCAAATTAATTAAAAAATCAATAATAAATGTTAAATAATAATAATAAAATATAAAAATGAATTATTAGAAACTACTATTAAAATAATAATATTAAAGCACATATATTTTGACAAGAAAAATAAAAATATAGTTGTTAAAAGATCATTCCGCTAAAAAGACTAAACCAAAATGGTCAAGAAGACATTAACTATCATTTGCACCAGATGTTGCAAAGGAAATGCCGTAAGGCATAAATTGAGAAACAATCATGACATGGGAATGGGCATATCCAAATAAGATGAAGAGATGTAGCAGAAATGAAATTCTAAAGTTCTATAAACTGAAGTTGATTTAGGGTGTCCGAGACTATATTTTTTATCATTTATTGAATTAATATTGCATGTAAATCTCATAAAATTCAACCAACTTATAATTTAGGGCTTTGATCTCTAAGTTTGACTTTGGCTCATTAACATGGTGATGCCTTGTCTCAACCACTAAACCATAGGCCAACAAACAAAATATTGCAAAATGTTACGATCATTACCATAGTAAACCTAATGACTCTACACACAAGAATTTATTCTTTACTAGAAGAGCATATTGCTTACCCATATCCACAAAAAGAATGCAAGGTGATAAACATTCTGCAGAACATAATCTATGTTATTATAACTTGTAGCATTGTTCCAACCAACAAAACTATATGCACATTTTAGAAGATCAAATGGAAATAAGTTTTGAATAATTCAATCAGAAAACGTCCAAGATCATTGGCTCACATGATTAATGGTACCCTGCCATATGAATCTAATATTTTTATGAACTTACAATTAAGGGAGCAAAAAAGATCCAAAGAATGTATACCACATGGACCAATAAACAATCTATTTGATATTCCTTGCTAGGCTCAGCAAAAACAACATTACTGCTCCTTAAATCCTTCACAGTCAATACAAATGTTTTACAACACAAGGTTCATGATGTTGTAAATCAAGCAATAGTTTTGATCGAGAATGCCACCAGATTCCTTCAATGTCATACAGTGATTAATACGCCAAACATATGAGTACCAAATGCAATGACTTATATCATTTTACTGATGTTGTCATGTCAAAATCAATGTGATACAGTTAAGTCACATTTAAGTAGAATCTCATTGAAATTTATATACAAGGTTGTCTTTCCTATCATTACTCATTCTAACTAAAATAACTTTAGTGCTCACCGTTAACACCTGGACCACAATTTGTAAGTATGATGTAGTTTTGTAGAACAAATCCTCCCAAATAGCCTTAAGAAATGATGCAGATTGGTGCTAGATTGTTTTTCTTGGATAAGCTTAAACTGTGCATACATAATTCACTCATACCAAGGGATAGTTGAAAGTTTAGTCATTTCCAATTCATAGAATTTTCCTCAGATTTTTAAGTTCATATCTTTGTATTTGTTTGCAACAACTCTCCGGACATACCCTCAGAAGTATGCCAGTATTTTAACCTTAAAAATGTGCCAAGCATTCTCACAAATCTACCTTCCAAATGTCCTTAAGATAATTCATAATAAACCCATCGTTTGTGCCCTAGTGGGTGTCAGGTTAGGGAATCATTGTTAAGCCTTAATTCTTATATTAGCTTCAGGAATTAGGCTCTAAATGCTTGCTTCATTCACAAACTGGTCAATTACCTTTTACCAAAATTTTGTTTGAGCATTTGAGCTCAATGTGTACAGATTTATGCCTTCAGTCACTAAGATAAACCAACATATGTGCTCAGAAAAGGGAATTTGAACAACTAGCGAAAAACACAGATCTAAAATAAGTGTCTTTGGAATCCACAAATTACTTCAACGAAGATTCCATAGTTAAGTGGACTTTATTCTAAAAGGAGTACATCCAATCAGAAGGAGAATGCCAGTTTAAACAATTGTGGATATGTAGAATGAAGACTTTGGAAGCAAGGTAGAGTATTGAAGATTTACCATTCACATTAAGAAGCATAAATATTATAGAAAAATCACATTGTTTACCATTCACATTATTTTACACGCCTAATTCACATTGAGTTGGATTACAACTGACTTCTCTCAAAATGCACTTGACATAGACAACCCTTGATTTCCTCTTTTCCTTTCTCTCAAGATAAGATCGTAATATCATGCACTTCTCAAGTTCTACAGATAGTCCAAACATCTTCAACCTAAGGAAGGTACGGAAGTAAAAAATCTCAATGTCATTAATATTCAATGCTAAAGAATTTCATTGCCATGATTATGCTTGTTGCTGGGAAATTTTGCTAGAATCATTTTGCCAATATGTTTTTGAATGTCCTATTCACCATTGCTTTATGAAGACAAATGTGTACAACTAATCCAGGTGGATATTGGTGGCCACATGTCAAGTCCACTTGAACCCCCACCATTGTTCCTTTCAGCTTTTCAGTTTCCTTAATTGTAGCACACTTTACTATTTTTAGCATTTTTTGGGTCCTGAACTTCCGTAGCCGTTTTGAGGCCCTAAATGACATTTTTTTGGGAAAAATGGGAGCAACATGGGTCCATGGTTCTAAATTTCTCTTCCCAAATTTGTATTTCTCGAATAAATATTTCTAACGAGATATTGTGCATGTCAAATGGAGATCATATGCCAAAGTTATGACATTGGGAAGTCGATGTATCAATTTACCCAAACGAGGCCCACAGTTTGCCGTTTCATCTTCTAGGGTTAGGTTTTTGGATGTTTATGGATTTCCATTGTTTCTCAACAATAAATAGGCCTTCAAGCCTCATTGTAACACAGTTCAGAGGCATGTAGCCGCCACATCTCTTCTTAGAGATAAGCTACCATCGCCCTAACTGGTTTATTTCTATTGTTGTTTGTAAGCATATTTCAGTATTTTACATTAATGAAATGAAGTATTATTTCCACTGCATCTATGTGTTTATGGTTATCTCTATAATTTGTTGCATTCCTGTTTAAATATGGATCAGTGGTATCAGAACAGTTTTCGTTTTCTCTGTTTCTATTTGCATGTCCTCAACGAGGTCGAGATATAAGCAGTTAGGGCTTGAACTGGTCGAACCATTGCAAGACCAGCCTCACAAATCCTAATGGCCTCCCATGGCGGATGAAAAGAAAGACGAGGGTGTAGGAGACCCTATCAAAATCTTGCTCGAAGAAGCCCTCGAGTGACAAAGGAACACAATGATGGATAATTTTTCCCATATCCTTCAACGACTACCCAAAGGTGACGCATCGACTTCCAACAGCTACTCTGGAAATGCTACACTGTTTAAGGTACAAGTTAATTTTGAAATACCCATATTCAAGGGACAGATTGATGCAGATGTTGTAGATAAATGGTTAAATTTTCTAGAAGGGTATTTTTTTGTTCATGATTTTTCAAGTCAGGAAAAGATTATTTTCGCTCTTCTCAAAGCAACCCCCCACGTCAAGGATGGGTGGGAAACCCACTGCGAGCAGAAGGATGAAAGTACGGGCTCACTATTTTCAGTTGCACCCACTTGGGATTCCTTCTGGGATGCCATCAAGGAGCAGTACTACCTTGTCAAAAGCTACGAGGACAAATACATAAAGTGGACCACGCTGCAACAGGAAAGGGACCAAGATGTGCCAGAGTTCACAAACATTTTTCATACCCTCCGCACATAGTTGGGTATTAGGTATACTGAGTTGCATTTGGTACTCAAATACTGTGGCTACCTACACAGGTACATCCAGGAAGAGATGGAGTTCTTGAACATCTCCTCGCTTGACTTAGCATACCGATACGCTGTCAAAATTGAGTAGAAGTTTAAACAGAAGAAGTGAGACTTTGGATCTGCAAATCCAAAGACCAAAGGATAAAGCCAAGGCGGGGTGATCCAATACAACCCATCGAAGCCGCAAGAAAATAACAACACCACGAAGTCGAAGAAGGACACAGAAAAGTGGTGCGAGTTCCATAAGAGCCTCACTCATAACACAAGTGAGTGTCAGACCAAGTAGTCGCTAGTGGCCGATTAGAAGGTTTCCGAATCAGATGCATGTTCCGACCCTGAGTCAGAACCTGACAAGGGTAATGGCAAAGGGAAGCAGATCATTGATGTGGAACCCAGTGTCACTGTTTCCACAACCAAGATCCGGAAGAATGAGCCCGAAGATCTAGAGGAGGGGGATCATATTTTCGACTCCCAGATGTGGGTGAAGGGTTCGCTGTTGCAATTCATTGTTGATAGTGGGAGCCAAAAGAACCTCATTTTAGCAAAGGTTGTGAAGTAGTTTGGCCTATCGACTACACTACACTTGCAGCCGTATAGTATCGGGTGGCTTCACCAAGGATGATATTTTCGAGTTTGCCAACAATGCCGCCTTCCCTACAGCATCAAGCCCTTCACAGATGAGGTATTGTGTGATGTTACACATTTGGATGTTTGTGATGTATTATTAGGCCAACCATACTTGTGGAAGTGACATGATGTGTATGAGTCAAGGCCTTGCGCTATTATTATTTCTTTGGGTAATTCATTATATAGGATACCGGAGGTAGCCCCACCTACTGCCACCTCTTTGATCACTGCTAAGAAAGACAACAAGCTCATTTCCCAAAATAGGAAATTCATTTTCTGTCTGGTTCACTCCCAAAGTAAGGGGAAGATCGTCACCACATCCATGACCCCTGCGAAGGGTTCCACCATGCAGCAACAACAGCAAAGGGATACAGTCATGACTAAACATAGGAACAACTTCTCCTCACCCATAGGGGTACCACACAAGCTTCAGGTGGGCAACAAAGTCTGGTTTCATTTGTAGAAAGAATGCCTTACAAGAGCCCATCAGAAGCTCCGACCACGTCGACATGGTCCCCACACCATTACCAAGGTTGTGGGAAATAATGCTTTGGAGCACAGCATTCCTCCATTCCTTCGCTTGTACCAAGTGTTCAATGTAGAACGCCCTCGACCATGCTTCCCACCATTACTAGACACATCTGACATTGTAGAACAACTCACATCCACAAAGTTAAATCCAGATTGCATGGAACAAGCTACAACTGATCGGATCATGGACATAGAGATCAAGCAAACTAACCAATAGAATATCCAATTGTATCGAGTTGTTAAAGTAGGCCAACTCCTTCACCAGGGCAAGTGGCTCACCAAGGACCATGTTCAATAGAAGTTTCCTCATCTCATGGAGGAACTCAACGCAATGGGGACCATTGCTTCCTAAGGGGGGGAGGAATGATCCAGGTGGATATTGGTGGCCAACTGCCAAGTCCACTTGGACCCCCACCATTGTTCCTTTCAACTTTTCAGTTTCCTTAATTGTAGCACAGTTTACATTTTTTAGCAATTTCTCGGGTCTTGAACTTCCGGAGCTGTTTTGAGGCCCTAAACGACATTTTTTGGGAAAAATGGGAGAAACATTGGTCCAAGTCCATGGACCAAACCAATGTTTCTCTTCCCAAAGTTGTATTTCTTAGATAGATATTTCTAACGAGATATTGTGCACATCAAACATAGATCATATGCCAAAGTTATGACCCCAGGAAGTTGATGTACCAATTTACCCAAACGGGGCCCACAGTTTGGCGTTTCATCTTCTAGGGTTAGGTTTTTGGATGTTTAGGGTTTTCCATT
>APFE031371270.1:3118-27798 GCA_000404065.3 Pinus taeda
ATATAAATATTATAATATTAATACAATAATATTATATTTACATTAAAATTACTTCACATCAAAGTCTAAAATTAATAATTTGATCAATCAATGTGAAGCTTTGGTGTAAGTGTTAATGGAATGGTGGAGGGTTACGGAGTTATAAGGAGGGTGGAGGAAATGGAGTGATAAGGATAGAGTGACGTGAGGGTGAGGTAAGGTGAAAGTACGGCAGGCATAAGGTTTTCACCTTATTTTGAAAATAAAGAACCTCATCACATGTTTTCTAAATTCTGTATCGGAGTTTTAATAATGATGCATATAAAATAAAAAATAGAAATAAAAATTTATTTTTGATGTGATTTGTGATGTATTATACTCGCAATATTGCACCACAATTTTTTGATTGTATTTTTTTATCGTAGTTTTAAAATTTTAATTTTTTGAAAGAAGGAAGTGATATGAAGTGGGATCCATGTGGAATTAATAATCTTATAAATTGGACTATAGTCACTTTGCAATTTTGAGAATTGTGTTTGGGCAATTTGTTTTAAAATAATAAATTGGAGTAAATTATTAAGATTTCGAAACATGTTTTCATCCGTTGTATGATTTAGCTAGGTCATTTTGTAAGGGTGTTAGAGAAAAATGAAAAATTAATAAAAGTTAACTAAAATTCAATATTTACAATGAATGAATTTTGAACTTAATTAGTTACAAAAATTGAAATATTATACATTTATTTACAATTTTAGTCCACGTGAGAAAATGATCAAATTTCAAAGCAGTGCCATTTACAAACCGGTTGACCAAATGAGGCGAAACAAGTATCGATGGAAAACTTATGAAAATTCAGATTCAAAGAAATAATCAAAACATAAATCCGAAGAAAGTAAAAAAAAAATGCAAAAATTCTTAATGAAAATCATAAAATGTGTTTTGCCAAAAATTAATGGAAAGGGTACCCATTATTTGATGGGGGGTGTTGGGTTTTCCCTACAGCAGTAGCAAAGAAAAACCAAATAATCACTCCATCCACGTTGTACATACCGACCTAGAGGTTTTCATTTTGTATAGTGATATGAATCTAGTAGATCATGATAGTCAGCTTGTAGAAATTTCAGAAGTTTCGGATGTTATAAGTAGTGTACAGGAAGATTTGATTGTCGAAGAAAAGGAAAAGAATGTAGAGTGTTTGCAGCCGCAAAATTCACCTGAAAAGATCGTTGAGTCAGTGTAGAAAATAGAGATTATTGAGACAATGAGTCATTCTCCAAAAAATCAAATAATTCAACCTTCCAAAGTTATGTTTCCAGATGAAGAAGATGGTCTTTTGACCATGGAGTTTGATGGTGCGTTGGGGAAAGAAGGAGTTGGGATTGGCATCTGGGTTCATGATCCCTTGCATCATTCATGTAAAATTCTTCACAATGTAATATTGAGTTCTTATAAGTTGGCATTTGATTGCTCAAATAACGAGGCCGAGTACGAAGCCCTAATTGTTGGCCTTAAAATTATGAAAAAACTGGGAGCAAAGAAAATGTCAGTTTATGGCAAATTCGTGTTGGTAATTAAACAAGTAAAAGGGGAGTACCAGGCCAAGCATCCAAGAATGTGAGCTTATTGAAATGTTGTCCTTGACGTTCTTAAAACCTTTTCAGAATATAGTTTGTCTTTGATTCTTAGAACTCATAATATTATGGCTGATTCCCTTGCTACTGCAGCGAGTATGGTTAAGATTCCCATCCACTCCAATAAGTATTCAATTCATGTTAAACATCGCCTAGCTGTCCCTGACAATTTGAGATATTAACAGGTGTTTTGGAATGACAAACAAATTAACAATTTTCTGCAGATGGAAGATGAATTCCTGAATTCCCATATTGATGATGCATTCGATGAGAATGATCCAGAAATTGAAGCAACCGAGGTTGAAATATTGCAGTTGAAAGACAATAACATTGCACGAGGTCTCGTACCTTTGGAAGAGTTATTTGATCGTGATGATGTTGCTAAAAACCCCACCATGGTTCCCATAGAAAAAGGTGTTGAAGATGTAAACATTGGTACAACAGACAGGCCTAAGATGATCAAATTCTCAAAGTCTCTATCTCTAGAGATGAAAAGTAAGTACATTTCTTTTATGGTAGAATTTTATTATGTATTTGCTTGGAACTATTTAGATTTAAAGGTGTATGATAAGAACATCATTCAACACACTATACTGGTTAAGCCTGATCAAAAGCCATTCCGCAAGAAGCTGAGCAAGATTAATCCCAAATTGTTTCCATCCATTGAGAAAGAGGTAAATAGACTCTACAAATCTGGTATTATAGTTCCTATTCGTTTTTTCGATTGGATGCCAAATCTTGTGTTGCTGAGAAAGAAGACCGGGGAGATTCGTCTTTGTATTGATTTCATAAATTTAAACAAAGTATCCTTGAAGGACAATTATCCCCTAGCGAAGATGAATCATATTGTCTAGAGGGTACTTGGGTTTTCCAGGATGTCATTGCTTGATGGATATTCAGGTTACAATCAAATTTTAGTGCATAAGGATGATCAGTTGAAAACAACCTTCACAACACCATGGGGTACATTCATGTATGCCATGATGTCATTTGGATTAAAGAATGCAGGGGTGATATTTCAGTGGGCTATGGACATAGCTTTTGTTAACGAAAATTATGTATTTTTGGTTATTTATTTAGATGATCTCACATATTTTTTCTAAATCTAATGAAGACCACATACATCATCTAAGAATTGTCTTTCAAAGATGCAGAAAATTTGGTATTTCACTAAATCCAAAAAAGAGCTTATTTGCCATGAAATAAGGCAAACTTTGGGACATATTATTTCCAAGGATGACATTCGCATTGACCCTGCAAGAGTTGAAGCCATTCAACAATTAGATTTCCCGAGGAACAAAAAAGAAATTCAGTAATTTAATGGGAAAATTAACTTTTTGAGGAGATTCATCCCTAACCTCGCTGAAAATTTAAGAGAAATGACGGACATGCTGAAAAATGATAGTGAAGTAAGATGGTATGTAGATGCCAATGCGGTCAAATTTTCATTATCTACTGATAGGCCTCTAAATTAGACATAAATTAAGGTCCATGCCTCTAAATTAAACATAAATTAAGGCCTATCTAACCATCCTTCAGCATATTAAACTTCTCTTTTTATATTAAATAATGTATTTTTAACTTTAATATATTCATTAGAAAGGTTTATGAATAATTGCATATTTGTGCCTAATATTATTTATTTTTGTGGAATATTATGAGAATATTGGACAGATTATGAAGATTTAGAGGAGGAGATAATTTAAGGACTTTCTCCCTACTACATGAGGATCAATATTAAATAATAAATCAACAAAATATTATGGAATTATGGCACAGATTGTGGAACTCCAATGATTGAGAAAATTTAGGAATGTGTTCCCTCCCATTTAATGTAGATTCATAGTATTAGGAATCAGATCCACTAATCAAGGGATTTTGGCAGGGAAAACTTTCTCCTTTCATGGGGAATGATTCATAATCATTTTGCATAAGTAACAAGTCGAATTTTCCTCTAAGGATAGATTTTTATTAGTATTCTTGTGGAGAGAACTCGTATTTTTGCAGCTCCATTGTATTTTCTTGCAGGGATGTATTGTATTAATAAAAATAATGAAGATTGGTGTCATGTTCAGCTTCTAAATCTTGTTCTCCTCCATAGGTCTCTGATTTTCTTTGGGCTTGTCCATCCCAGGAGCCTCAGAACCCCTTTGTATCATTTTCTTTTCTTCTTTTCACTTCTTATTCACATGCATATCTTGCTTTTATTTCTTTCTATTTCTGCATTTAGTATTAATGATTTCTTGTTGTATGATTGGGTTAAATGGTTGATGAAAGTTCTTTTGTAGGATCAAAAGCATCATTTAATCCTTGGAAAAAATTTAGAAGGTCATAGTAATCATTGAGCTACTTGGATTAGTCTTCTTATTCCCAAATCTAGATTTCTAGAACTCCTTTGTAGCAAAGAACAGTAAATTTCTGCTATTTTTTGGAGTATGCTAGCGAGCTTCAATCAAGTTGGTTCCACTTGCATTAGAATAAAAAAAAAAAAAAAAAATAAATAAATAAAAAAAATCTATTTAATAACAAAATTTACCCCATTTCATTTTCACTTGATTAGGTTAGGCATTTGATAAATTTACTAGCTCACTAGTTCTCGAATTTATGATTTTTAGACTAGTAATTTTCCATTATTTAATAAATATTTCCCATGTATAGAAGAATTTGTGGCTAGATGCAAACAATAATGTGTTGTTGCACGAGATTCTATATTGCAGGGAGACCTCATCTCACCTCATCCACCCATGTCGCCAAAATCCACCAAAGTCTCAATTCAAATTATTGTTTATAGGTAAAAAATGTCATTTTCATTGAGAAAATCTACCCATATTAAAGCCCTTGCTTGATTTCTAGGTAGTTTCGACCACCTCCATTCCTTATTCTTCCATTATCCACCTTTCCCAAGTTCCATTCCACCTTCGAGACCACTTTCTAAGCTTTCGACCTACGTTCTGTAATAAAACAAGGGATTTTGTAGTGGCTTGTTTTGAGCCCGAATTGAGAAAAATCATCACTATAAGTTAGGATTAGGCCCCTACTTGCCCTCCAAGTCATCTGAACCATTGTACTTATTTTCTTCTACACCTGTCTCCCTTGTTAAAGAACCAAGCAAGATTAACATTGACAATTTTCAAGAAAAAAGATAAAAAATGAAAAAAATTATTTTATATTTATTCATGCACACAGTAGTTAGCACTCTCTAGATCAGATTCCATGCTAAGTCAGTTTAAATATTCACATGTGATATATAGGGTTAAGTTAGGTTTCTTTTACATTTAGTTCATGATTTTTATAAAATTAGAATATGTTTCTTTCCTTGCACTTTATTTCTTGCAATAGGTTAGGGTTTCCATTTCAGTTCATTTTCTGCAATTAGTTTAGGGTTTGATTTCAGTGCATGCACTCCATTACATCATGACATCAAAGGAATGACATGTTTTATGTTGCACATATAGCACTGATACCTCTTAAGTTTGTACGAACCCTAGGTTGATAATTAAAAGTCAGTATCCTTGGGAGTTGCAGCATTCTTGCTGCAATATCGAGGCTCATCACTATTTGGTGTCGTTGTCAAGAAGGTGTCAAAGTATGCATTGTTTCCTTCCCTGGTTGATTTATTTTTTGAATTTTTGAAAAAAGAAAAAAGTAATTTGCATTAAGCATATTTCATTTCAAAAATAGAAAAGTGCATTGCATTAGTGTTTTCATTCAATCATAAAAACAAAAAATTCTCCAACACCAACCCACCCTCCCGATTTGATCATGTGGTGCAGTAAGAGCCACATCACCATTCACTTTTGTAGGTAGAAGAAAAAGATGTAAATGTATGTAGAAGAAATGGATGGAGATGATGATAATGAAGAAGATCTTCTTGGATTTCTCATTCAAGATACTGATATCAATGTGCATATGAAGAACATCCCTCCATCTTTTCTTCCAAAATTTCATGGTCTAAGGTCAGACGATCCAGAAACCTTTCTCTTTGAATTTGAAATTGTTTGCAGATCACATGGTTACTTATTAAAAACTCAAAAATTGAGATTGTTTCCGGCAACATTGAAGGATAGAGATCTTAAATTTCATGAGTTTAGGGACTAATTCAATAAGATCATGGAGTAAGATGCAAAAGATATTTCTAAAAAAATATAAGGATCATGATCTTAAATAAAAAATCTTTAGAATAAATAAAAATAAGATGAGAGCCTGGAGAATCTAATAGAAAGGTTTATGTATAATGTTAAGAGGGCAAAACTACATCATTTAGGATCCGACACACTAAAACCCTCTTACTTAGAACAATTAGGGATGAGTGTATTGATCTCCTTGATCTCATGAGTAGAGGTGATGTATACCAATTATCATTTGAAGAAATTTGTGAAACATGCAAACACATATCAAGAGGAAGGGCAATAGTAGGTAAAGCAACATTAAGATCAGTAAGTCAAGCTAAACTTGGAAATTTGTTTGATGATTTTGAGAAATTCTTAGCAATATAACCAAACAAGTAGAAATGTTAAGAATGCAAGCTAAAGAAAAAGAAGATGTTGATATTTGTGTTGTCCATGAAGAATCACAAGATGTTAAACATTGTCCATCATTACCAAAGTTGAAAGAAGTTCACCAAAAAGACAATGGAGCAAGTCAATTGCCAATGCAGCTATGTTATGTAGCTCCAAGAAGGCCATGACAACCTATTCAACTTGATATGGTACAAGAACTTAATTCAAAATTTCAAGCTTATGCACATCCATCTCAAAATAATTGGAGCACACCCTTTCCTTTGTAGCATTGGTCATCTCAACCCCAAAAGAAATTTTGGCAACAAGGTTGGCAAGGAACTTATGGGAGCCATCCACAATATCCTTAGTATTTTCACAATATCCTCCATACCCAACTCCATGTTATCCTTACCATTCACCTTCACCTCCACCACAACCCCAACCACATCCATCTCAAATATACACTCCCACTCAACTACTTGTACCACCATTTCAAAACCCACACATTGAAGTAGCTCAGCCCACTTACAATGATGAGGTACAATACTTCCAAATATCTCTTCTCGATCTCAATGGTATTCATCTCAGTTCAGGAAGAACATTACAAAAAAATGATTATCTTGATGCCATTGAAGGACAACATGCAAAAAAAGAAGATTCAAAAGAGAAGATCAAAGAACCATGGGCTGCAATTGATGAAGAGCAGACATCAAAATTAGAGATTGGGAAAGCTCCCTTATGGCTACCATTAAATCCTCCATGTATTCAAGAGAAAAATCAACAAAAAGAGGAAGATTTGAAGGTCATGGTAGAAGAAGACATGAAGAATAATCCAGATAAACAAGCAAACCAAGGGCATCAAAATTATATTTAGGTTTGGTTCCGGAAAATCAACAAGGTGTAGCAATACTCTCCTCTTCAATTGTGCTTGATATCATCAAAGTCAAATCATTTGATCACTCAAATTCAGATGCATGTCAAATCATACATTTCAAGCCTACACATTAGTTTTTTTGTCATTTTGATGTGCACGGCTCCATTGAGAGTATTCTTATACTTGAAAGTGATTTTGTTTTTCAAGTAGGGTAGGGTAAAAAGAAAACATAAAAAATAAGAGAAAAAATAAAAATCTCAGGTGAAAACCTCCTTTGAGGTGCCTTATATTGGCTCATTGATTGAAAAGCTCCATGAGGTGGTCAATGGGTTGGGAAAAAAGAAAATATCATAGGTGAAACCCTCCTTTGAGGCACCTTACATTGGCTCATTGATTGAAAACCTCCATGAGGTGGTCAATGGGTTGGGAAAAGAGAAAATATCATAGGTGAAAACCTCCTTTAAGGTGCATAGGCAGACCTACTAGTTGAAAACCTCCTTGACGTAGTTAGTAGGCCTAGAAAATAAAAGAAAAGAAAAAATAATAAATCTTTGCCCCATGTGTCTCTCTGATGAATGCGTGTGCTCTTCAACATTTGTAAACAACAAAAACAAGTTGGTACCAAAGAAAAATTAGTCAAGGCTAGTAAAAAGAAGTCAAATTTTGACTTTCTCCTCCTTTGCTTAAATTCTCCAACAAGGCCAAGGCCATGCCAATCCATCACCCTCATCTCTTTCCATTATCCACCCATCATTCTCAAGCTTTTCCCATTCAATTTGCATGTTGTCCAAAAAACTACAGGAATGCTCTGTTTTACTATAGGAAACAAATATACATAGAGAAAAAAATTGTTTTTTCCATAACTTGAAAACCATGTATCCATTTTCCAAGACGTTTCATGGGGAGATGCATATGAATGATGGTAACATGCTTAATTTTTTTTAGCAAATTCTAGTACACAGTTTCCAAGAAATCATCCTCCATCACCTACAACCATTTTTGAATTTTCTTGATATCTGTGCATTAATTTAAAACACTGTTTCATGGGGAGATGCATATGGATGATGGTAACATGCCCAAGAAATTTCAAAAAATTCTAGCGCACGGTTTCTAAGAAATCGACCTCCATCAGCTTCAGCCATTTTTAGTTTTTCTCGATATTCATGCATCCATTGGCAAAGATTTTTTTAGGGGGAGGTGCATAATGATGATGGAAACATGCTCAGAATATTTCAAGTCAATCCATTCTACTGTTTGGGATATATGGACAAAACAATTCTACTACAAAAGTGTAGTATACCTAGGGGGGATAATATGAAGTAAAAAAAGAGGTACCCAAGGGAATAATGTAATAATGGGATGTGCAATAGTAATAAATACGGTGGTTAACCCGTATCATGTAAGGGATCACAAGTAGTTAGCAATAATGTAATAAGCCCATGGTATTAGATAGATGGTATTGAGGTAACCATGGTAATGACCCATGGTATTGCATGTATGAGGCCTATATAGAGGCTAGAGACACGATATTGAGAAATGTCAAGGATTATTGTATGAACAGGTGTATGGCTTGTGGAGTGTTCTTCTTCCTTAAGAAGTGAATGTATGGTGTTGTCCTACCTTGAGGGTTTGATTAATAAAGTGAAGCATTTCTATCTATATTCAGATCTTGTTATTTCTTAGGTTTATTTCTATAATATTATACTTTCATATTAGATCTATAACAAGTGGTATTAGAGCACTTTCTTGGGAAAAGTGGACAATTTCTTATTCTTATTTTTGGCAGGAATTTTTTGGGCGGTGAGTTTGCAGATCAGATCTGTATGTTTTGGTGGAAAATCTTGTTTTTGTTTCTTTCTATTTCTGCATTTTGTATTAGTGATTTCTTGTTGTAGGATTGGGTTAAATGGTTGATGTAAGTTATTTTGCATGATTAAAAACATCATTTCATCCTTGAAAAATATTTGGAAGGTCATAGTAATCATTGAGCTACTTGGATTAGTCTTCTTATTCCCAAATCTAGATTTCTGGAACTCATTTGTAGCAAAGAACAATAAAGTCATGCTATTTTTTAGAGCATGTTAACGAGCTTCAATCAAGTTGGTTCCACTTGTATTAGATCAAAAAAACATTCTATTTAATAAAAAAAAATTACCCCATTTCATTTGCACTTGATTAGATTAGACATTTGATAGATTTACTAGCTCACTAATTCTTGAATTTCTGATTTGTAGACTAGTAATTTTCCGTTATTTAATAAATATTTCCCATGTATAGAGGAAATTGTGGATAGATGCAAACAATAATGTGTGTTGTGGTAGGAGATTCTACATTGTAGGGAGACCTCATCTCACCTCATCCACCCATGTCGCCAAAATCCACTAAAGTCTCAATCCAAATTTTTGTTTTATAATAAAAAATTGTCATTTTCATTGAACAAATCTACCCATCTTTAAGCCCTTGCTTGAGTTCTAGGTAGTTTCCACCACCTCTATTCCTTATTCTTCCATTATCCACCTTTTCCAAGCTCCATTCCACCTTCTAAACCACTTCTTAAGCTTTCGTCGTGCTTTTTGTAATAAAATAGGGGATCTTGTAGACATCATGTGGGAACTAGTACTTCCTGTAGTCATCTTGTAGGAAAACCTGTAGTGGCCTGTTTTGAGCCCGAATTGAGAAAAATCATCACTATAAGCTAGGATTAGGCCCCTACATGCCCTCCAAACCATCTGAACCATTGTACTCCTTTTCCTCCACACCTGTCTTCCCTGCCAATGAACCAAACAAGATTAGCATTTAAATTTTTCCAGTAAAAAGATGAAAATGAAAAAGTTATTTTATATTTATTCATGCACACTGCAATTAGCAGTCTCTAGATCAGATTCCATGCTTAGTTAGTTTAAATAATCACATGTGATAAATAGGGTTAAGTTAGGTTTCTTTTACATTTAGTTCATGATCTTTATGCAATTAGAATATGTTTCTTTTCTTGTACTTTATTTCTTGCAATAGGTTAGGATTTCCTTTTTAATTCATTTTTTGCAATTAGTTTAAGGTTTGATTTCAGTACATGAACTCCATTACATCATGATAGCAAAGGAATGACACATTATGTGCTGCACATAATACATATAGTGCCGATACCTCTTAAGTTTGTACGAACCCCAGGTTGAAAATTAAAAGTTTGTAGTCTTGGGAGTTGCAGCATTCTTGCTGCAATACTGAGGCTTATCATCTACTGCTCCTACTTTAATCAGTCCCAATTATACTTCAAATTTTATCATATTTTCATTCGCCTCTGAGCATACCTTAGCAGTGGTTCTAATGCAAAAAAAAGGATCAGAAAAATGAACATCCTATAGCAGTTTTCAGTCGGACAATAAGGGATGCAGCGCTGAAATACAACATTATTGAGAAGCGGGTTTTGGCTTTGGTGAAAGTGCTTGAATATTTCCGAGTATACATTGTGCATTCTCACACCATAGCTTATGTTCCAATAGTAGAAGTAAAAGAAGTTCTTATGCAGACAGATCCAGAGGGTAGGTGGGGAAAATGGATCGCAACAATGTTAGAATATGATTTGGAGATAAAGCCAACAAAACTCATCAAGGGACAAGGTTTGACCAAGCTCATGGCTGAATCTAATTTACATGCATTAGATATCAATGTGATCGCTGCCCTTTTTGAAGAAGAAGCAGAAGATTCACAAGTACATGTATCCGACATGTTCACTTCATCTCCGTGGTCTCCAATATAGTTTATGTATTAAAAGTTTTAAACCCTCCACCGGAAGTGCCCAAAGGTAAAAGTAGATCCTTAAAGTTGAAACTTCAAAATATTGTATTCTTGATGGTGTTTTCTTTTGGAAAGATCTGGGTGGTGTGTTTCTAAATTTTCTAGTCGAAAATGAAGCAAAGGATCTAATGAATGATTTCCACAAAGGAGATTGTGGTGGCCACCTTTTCTAGAAAACTACAGCAATCAAAATTTTGAGAACTGATTTTTATTGGCCTATTCTTTTTTTTTTTGTGTATAAAACAATGATGATTTTTCATGAATTGTCTCCACTTCCCACAGATTTAATATTTGATTTTTGTTATCTTTCACTTTCAAGGGGGATTTCTGGAAAATTGGTTTTTCTTTTCAGTTTATTGCGGGCAGAAATATCACCATCAAAATCAAAATTTAAATGAAATAGTAAAAACAAAATTAAATCAATTAAATATAAAAATTCATAATACTTGCCTTCATAACCATTCATCCCACCATTAATTAAAAGAGAGTTCGGTTTCTAAATTTATGTCTTCAATTTTTAATCTAGACTGAATTGGTAACTAAATATTTATAACTACTTTCATTTAATCGCTGAATATTTTTTAATCATCTAATATCTAATCCAAGCGCACAAGGTTATTACAGAAACGCAGAGAACGAAGTTTTTTTCATAGAGATGCTTTCTGGCGTAATTATTAAAAATTAATAATTTTAAAAATCATTATTTAAAAATTTGAAGTATCTGATGGGTTGTTTTAGTGGTGATTGCTGTGGAATGAATTATATTGAATTGGAGATCTTGAAATCCAATCTTGTGTTACCCTCTTCCTTTAAATACATGTAAATCAGAAAATAAAAGAATCTTAGGAAACTTACAGTTTTTTTTGTTAAATATCTATTATTATTATTAATGCAATTTGTTATAATTAATCAATTTTCATTTACTCTTTTATTTTTAATCATTGTATTTTTTTTAAGCAATGACATTTAGTCAATTTCACAATTTGATTAGCAAAAAGTCATGCATACATAAATACGTGGTTATGAAATTTAAATACAAATTGTAAAAAATATGTATATTTTTATGTGGTATAATAATACTATCAAAAAATAAAACAAATAAATAAATATATAAAAAATATAATAAAATGAATCTTAATTAATAGTTGATTGATTTATTGTTAGTACTCTCCCCATCCTTAACCCTCTCTCATCTTCACTTTGTAGAAGCATAATAAAAGAATACAAGTTCAATCAATTAAACAAATTTAACATTTATAACTATAAGATAGATGGATATAAACTAAAAAATTATTTAAATATCATATTCATTTGTGAGTTGTTGTTAGTGCAATTTTTTAAAAAATTTTCCGGTCTAATTTCTTTAAAATCTGGCACGAATTTATTGAAATCGCAAGCTTGATGGGTAACCCCAGCACTTTCTTTAAAATCTGGCACGAATTTATTGAAATCGCAAGCTTGATGGGTAACCCCAGCACAATCGAAGTGCCCTAGAGGGTTTTTTAGGGTGTTGAATCTACGCAGTAAAGACAGCTCCATTCATTTGAATCATTTTCATTATTGTTCTCAAAAAATACAATGAAATAAGAATTAAATTACATATAAATAAATTATTGATATTTCATTCTTACTTTTTTAAATTTTAAGTAAATATTTAATATTTCTCTAAATTTATTTAATGTCATAAAAAATAAGACAATTAATAAAAAACTAATAGTATTTCATTTTTACCTCTAGTAAATTTTAAGTAAATATTTAATATTTTATAAATTCATTTAATGTTATAAAAAATAACACAATTCAAATAACAAGAATGTAATAAAATAAAAATAAAGATTACATTTGGAAAAATAATTCAAATTCTTTCCTCTTAATTTCTTTTTCATAATCTCTATTATAGTCTTTATTGCCCACTTATTATTACACTAAGTGTGATAGAGCTGTTCACTTATTCTATTTTTTCCTGTTCTTAATTTGCCACACTCTGGTTATACTTATGAACTTAGCTATTCTAAACTCTTTATAGATAAATATCACCTAGCTAGAACCTCATTCATGCATTTGTAATATGAAAAATATACCTTTTCTTTCCATATTTTCATTGGTGTACAATGAGAAAGATAAAACAATACTTTCATTCTGGATCATGCATACCAAGATAAACTACTTGCACACTTAAGTTGTTAGAAGCAATTTCTCTTATTTTGTTTTGTTTTTTTCCTTGCTGCATAGAGATATTCAATTAAAGTTCGAAATAATATACTGCCATCCGTTACAATAATTGAAATGTCTACATAAATATAAAGAAATTTCTTAAGTAAACATGGAATCATAAAACTAGATAACTCATAATCACACATACATGAACAACCATAAATCTACATACTACCTCATAGTCACAAAATTGACAAAGACCTCCTTCCTGAGTGAATGCAATAATCAGGTGTGGTGATTAGTGCAATAATCAGGTCTAGTGACAATGCCAGACTCCTATTCAACAAATATAAACAAAACTTAACATAATATCAAATACTCTCGCATATAACCAAAAATAATGGACAGGAACATTCCAGCCTTCCTGCTTTCTGATCGTTGGACTAGAAACTTAATACTCTAAGATTAATTATAACTGATATATATATTTAACATAGTGTTTGAACATAGAACCGAAATCCATAATAATTATGAACCTATGAACCTACATTACCAGATTGCAAAAGTTTCTCTTCTCAATAACTCAGTCATTACTGTACTTCTCAGCTTTTAAGAAAACAGCTTCTTTGTCAAATTGAGATCGATATACAGTAGGATGTTCAACCAGATTCAAAAAAAGTAGATAGCTTCTATAATACTGCCATCTCCCTATCACAAATAAATATTGAAACCCAAGTCAAATTACTGGAGATGTGTGAAAGCTAATAATGTCACCAAAACTGTGAAGTCTGGCTAGGGGATTCGTTTCTTTTCTTTATCATCCATGTAGCCCCCCAGTGCTGGTAAGTTTCTGATAGAAGTCAAGCACCTTTGGGTGTGCTTTGATCTTAGATGGTTTAAGTCCTGTAAACCTCAGCCCGTCTAAACTCTTCACGCGGGAAAGGGCTACATATTCCATGCCATAATCAAATGCCTTGGAAAGATTTGTCTGCAACCTCTCCAATGTCATCCCTTGGCACTTGTGCACAGTAATAGCCCATGCTAAAATTAATGGCACCTGTGTTCGGGTAGCCACTTTCACCTCACCTTCATAAACATGCCAGGATTCCGATGTGATAATCCTTTCGACCCCACACAGAAATCTCACCTTCGGCCAGAGCCCTGTTGGACTAATAGCTCTCGACTGCGTGTCATCCCTAACAAAATCAACAATCTGGCCCATTGACCCACTCAACAATCCTATCCCAGTTTCTATATTCTTGATAAGCATCACTTGTGCCCCTATGCAAAGACCAATGTAATCAGGAGCAATTCCAGTCTTCAAATACCTCTTTTCATACACTTCTCCTTCATCCTCGGCAATAAATGTGATGATTTCCTGCCGCAGAGAATTCAGTCTCTCATCATTCACCCTCCTAACATCATAATTCCTCGTATACAATCTAATCAGAGGCTCATCCACAGTTGGACCCTGACAGTTCTTCAATTTGGCCAAGGTTTTTGGGTGAACCTGACCTCTTCTTATTTCTTGCAATATCTCTACGAGCTCCCTATCTGACTGCCTGTAAACATGAGTTAATTCAATCTGCTTGTCAAAACACTCATTCCAACAATCTGCTTCAAAGGCAAAAAATTTGTCCGTATTCTGACGCGTCACCGGTGGAAGTTGGAAGAAATCCCCTGACACCACAAGCTGCAACCCACCCCACACCCCTTTCCCCTTCAATGGCTGCCTCAGCTTATTGGCAACATAATTCAACCGATCAAAAAACTTTCCATCAACCATGCTTATCTCATCTATAACCAATGCCTTGGCATTTTTCCATCTGTTAACATATCTGTCTTTCTTCTCAATCCGTCTCAATAGTCTTTGCTCAGTCACATCAAATGGTGAAGCTCCAGCAAAGGAATATAGAGACATGCCATTCAAATGGCATGCTGCAATCCATGTTGAAGCTGTTACAAAGACGGAGCCTGGACCATGCAATTCCTTCAAAAATTTTACTACAAAATTAAGAAGATAGGTCTTACCTGTGCCTGCACAGCCTGTAAGAAACACAGATTCCCCTCTTGAAACGGCATTCAGAACTGTCATCTGCTCATTGGATAACCTATTGTGTTCCTCCGAATGGGCCTCCCACATTCTCATGACTTTATTCCATTCTACTTCTTGTTGTTTGCAATTGGTTTTTGCAGAAAGCTCTTCAGATTCTGAGCCTATTTCGACCCTTGATTCACTCTGTCTTCCCTCTGATTGTTTTTCCGTGCTCTGTCTAGCTAGTGACTTTGTTTCTTGCAGCTCCATCCTCTCGCTGAGTTGCTGGGTTAGCGGATTTTGGGACTCACGTTCATGCTGAGAACCACCTAACCCGGTACTAAAAATTTTCGCTGTAGATTTCGCCATTTCATTGAATCCAAATCCCATCACCCTGGCTGCAAATATTTTAGTCATAACTGTAGCGGAGTGCACATTTGTAATGGCAGAGTAAACCTTGCGAGATCGTTTCCCCGAGAGAAGAAATATCCTCTCTCTCTCTGCCTCCAGTCTCTGTGCAGCAAATTTTGGTTGTGATTAGCTGGTTGCGCGCCTGATTTCCTAATTTGAAGAGTAACCTGCGCGAGGAAGGGATAAGCAAGTGAACAAATTGTCTGGACTTATTGCCTGATGTCATGTTTGTGTATGTTCCTTCCGATTGCCAACATTTATCGATGGAGCGAGCGATTACAACGCAGAGTACATTTTTCGGGAGAATCGAATGCAGATCCAGACAAATTGTCCCGCGAGTAAATTTTCCCGGGAAAAAAGAGTGAACCGGAAACCCCCAGTCTCCAGACTTTGAATCCTCTGGTACGATACGGCATGTTCATATCCGTTAAAAACTTTCCGCCGCCACTGACCTCGTACGGATTCCTGTTACTGATACGGATTTCTGATTTGTTTCAAATTTTATTTAAAATGTGGTAACTTCTCAGGACTCTTGTTACTGTACTTATCGTCATCCGGATTACTCTGTATTTATGTGACCCCATACAGGTTCTGGATACAGTATTTATGTGACCTCAGACAGATTTATGTTACTGTTCAGAAAAACATTTAATGACGGTTTTATTTTTAAAGTGCCCTTAAATATTTATTTTTACAAAAAAAAAATTAACTTTTGTGTATCATATTGGAGTTGTCTATAATGTGATTTTTTAGAGATTCCGGTGACGAATCCGGCCGAAGAAATGAGGTTAAATCTTGATTTTTAGCAGTTAAAATGGTTTTTTAACTGCATATTTGGATTCAGCACCCTGAAAAACCCCTGGGAGCCATTGATTGTGCAGAAACTAGCTATCAAACTTGGGATTCCAATGAATTGCTGCCGGATTTTGACCTGAAAAATCTACCGGAAAGACTTTCAAAAAGTCGCGTTATAGACTACTGCTATCATATTCATAATTGGTTTCACATTAAAATACTGAATATAGACAATTAAATTAGACTGTTAAATTTAACTTAACAGAAATTGAAACACAAATATCATGTTTTCCATTTTTCCATTTAATTCACTTCAATGCCAATCCAATTAAATAATAATATATGTGATATAAGATTTAAATAAAAAAACATAATTTGCATGAAATATGTAAATGTTTAAAAAATACATTCAATAGTACAAAAACTAAATTTTGGAGAGTTTCACCAAACAAAGTAAGTGTCAAAATAAATACATGTTAGGGCTATAAGGATCTGTAAATGTATAAAAATTAAAAAACAAAAACAAACTACATACTTGGACCTTTTTCTTAAAGATCTTCAAATGTCTGTAGTGTTTGTTAGTTGCATGAAGTCCAAAAGTGAAAATTTATAATTATTAATGACCTGCAAATTGTAACAACTTTTACAAACAATGAGTTCACTTACAATCTAGGCATACCACATTTAGAATATTAAGCTCCAATTTTTTTATTTTTCATATTTCGTACAAATTATTCCATCACTTATAGGTGTTTTTCAGATATGCAAATATGCTAGTATAGATATGGTTTGTATCTATGAAAAAAGCTTATAAAAAAACAAATATGATGGCATTTACAACATAATTTTCCAAAAAAAAAAACATTTTTCTCAAGCAAATAATTACACTTCTCCATCAAAGATTAAACATCCAAGCATAACCTAATGAAATTATATAAACATCCAAATGTATAAAATTAAACTTTTTTCTATCATTAATTCAAAAAATCATATAACAAAATAAAAAATTGTAATTTGATAAAAATATTATGTAGTAGAATTCCTTTGATAATTACGGTCAAATAAAGTTCAAGTTGTAAAACGGTTAAACTTTTTTTTCAAATATTAATTCATGTTGGGAATTTTTCAGACAGATGCACTGAAATGTTGCGTGGGAAAATATTTTTTCAAAAAATACTATGCAATCGTGTGGGAAATACATTAAAAAAATTATGCGAGAAAAAACGAGAGGAGAACTTGAACAGGTAAAATTTCTTGCATTTCAGCGATGGCCTTGGGGTGTCCACGAATGAGGCTTCGTTTTTTGAAATGGCCATCATTCCGTTTTCTAACTCTACATACGCTCTTTTTCAGTTGGGTTGCTATTTCCTATATATTGCTCTTTCCGTAGGCGCTTACTCACTTATCCACTCAATTCCACGTTACTTTGAAGGGTGTTAGTTGATGAGGAATGCACAAATCTATTAAATGAAATGGAAAAACTAGGCCTACTATCTAGAATGTAGAGCAAATCCACTAAATCTGACTCGGCAGCCAGCTTCCATGGGAATGGAGAGCCAAAAATGCACAAATCTATTAAATGAAATGGACAAACCGGGCCTACTATCTAGAATGTAGAGCAGATAGACGAAATATGACTCATCAACCAGCTTCGATGGGGATGGAGAACCCAAAACCCAGCCTCTGGGACCCCGAATGCGTTTCTACGGTGGAGCCGAGCCGAATAGTGTAGGAAACCGTGTAGCTCCTTGGTTTTGCGAAGGTTCGAATCCAAGGAAGTCCCAATGCCTCTATTAGTGATATGATCTTGAAGGTAGTTGAAAAAATCTTAATGAGGATTATGTGAATGGGAAACAAGAATAAATTTATGTATTTCAAATTAGCTTCTTCAATATCTAATTCAATCCTTTCCTTAAGCCTCTGAAGCAACCCATGCCTTACCCTACCCTGCCTCGTACAATAACTAAACAAATTCAAAGTAGAATAGTCATTATAATATAATTATAATTATGATTATGAGGAGATCCATACGCACAAAACAGAGATTTCCTAAATCTCTAAACCATTCTTGTATGGTAATTAACTGTAAATTCGAGGCTTGACTTGTCTCTGAGCAATTTTGTGTTTTGAATGACTACAGTGTGCAAGTCGCAATTAACTATAAGATCCAGAAACACAAAGTATATTCATCAATTTCATTACCCTAGTTCATCCTTCCTAGGTTCCACCAACCTAGACATCGTTGAAGTCATCTTGTCCTTGTCTTCTTTGTGACGAAATTCAATCTGCCCTCATTCCTCTACATTAAAGCCTTTATGATAATGAAGAGCCGCTATTTCCAACAAAATCTATATGCAGATTCCATGTGGGAGAAAGATAAGTATTTGATATATAAAATAGATATAAATATATAATATATATATGTAAAAAATTAAAACTGGTAAATTTTTTATACACCCGTCATTATGACATTTTGAAAAATTATCAACAAGTCAACAATTACGTGTTTATTTCGAAATAACCCATATTTGACGGCCAAAAAAAGGTAAAACGTGCATATGGGTGTCAATTTTAAAGCCTGATTGGGCTATTGTAGGGAAGCAGTGGGTTGACATGACAGTTCTCGGCGCACGGGCGACCCTGTCAAGCCCATGAGTCAGCGAAGGGACTAGCTGGGAGGTAACCAATGAGTTGGGGCATGCTCGCACAGTGTGACGAAATGACCGAACGGAGGAGATGAGCTAATGTGCGACGCGAAGTCATTGTAAAAAAATGACAAAGTGTTGGAACGTTGGTGAACTTATATGATAGGTGGTCTGATCCAAAATGGATCTTGGATAAACCTCTAAGTCTAAGAGACTTCATATAAGAGGTAAAATGTGCTAAATGGCACAAATCCTTTGTAAATCCGAGTCGGATAAAGAAAAGGGTTAAAGGCAGAGTTCTATGTAAATGTCGCATCGGAAAGGGTTCAAAGGGAGGACTTAACCACAGGCCTTACAAATCCCTGATTGCGATCTCCGACATATTGGATCGAAGGTAAGCTGCCATGCGATATCAGAACCCGGGTGAGCCGATAGAGCGATTGCGATGAAGTAGATCGGCGATCGGAAATATATATATCGCATCAGAGCAGTCCATGGGATGTTGTATAAGCCTCGGGCCGTTGCGATTGTGATATGTGATGGCACCGATTAATGATAGCGCCGATGCGAGGGGGTTGATAGTGATACGCTGATGCGATGGGGCCGATAACGATATGCGATGCATCGATATCGGCGATCAGCGATCAGTGGATCCCCAATATAAAGGGTCGTTGACATATGCGATTGCGATTTGCGATCAAAGCGTGGACCCGATAGGCTTATAAGCGCGATTTCATATAATTTGAAATCTAGATTTACGAGATTTCTTTGTATTTTCCCGTGTATTTGGTTTTTGGCCATACGCAATGCGATTGCGATATGTGATAGAATGACGGACCCGAGAGGATTATGGGGGAGATTATATATTATCCGAGTTCTGGTAAAACGCTCCATGATGTGTTTTCGTGTGTTTCCTGTGTATTTCCATTATTTGGCTATTTCGAGAGTGAAGGCCAGAGGAAGACAAAACGACTGGGTTGCCCATGCCCGTCAGTTCCTTTCCATATGTAAACTGATTCTTGTAATGAAAAAGTCGGTCTTCAATGATGGAGGCGAGTGTAACTGATATATTACAAAAAACATAGTGAGCTCCATTGACAAGGCGACTGAAGGTTGCTGAGATTCGCTTGGAGGTCGAGCGAACCACTGATAACACAAAGAGGTAGAGTTATGCTCAGGGGAAGCGCAGAGAAGCCCAAGAGGCTCAGAGATGCTTGAATGCTGCAGTGTAAGCCCAGAGGAGGCAGTCTGCGGAGTCGGGGTGACTCAAAAGCAGAGGGTCACTTGGAGGTCGAGCGAAACCAGAAGCTCGTGAAAGCTGAGAAGCCACCAGAGGTTGGGGCGATGGCGAAGGGGTGATTTCCTAGAGAGCTGAGCACAGCAGAGTTGCAGAGCGCAGAAGGCCAGAGAGCCATAGATTCGTAGAGTGCCACCAGAGGTTGGGAGGACAGTGAAAGAGCCACCAGAGGTTGGAGGCTTGACAGAGCTAAGATCCGAGAGCCAGAGAGCCAAATAACCAAGGATAAAGATGGCATTCTAAGCCTATGGGTTCAGTTGTAAACCTATGGAGTTGAGTGTGGAAATTGTAAAAGAATTTAAGCCATAATCCCAAAGAGCCTAGTTGAGTTGACTAGAGCTCATGGAGACGTAGCCCAAGAGGTTTGGGTGAACTCCTAATTATATTTTTGTTATGTGTGTTGGTTATTATTTGCATTATTTGTTGTTATATGTTTTTATATCAGTTTAAGCAAATCAACTTAAAGCACTTAACAGTTAAAGGCAACATACTTCAAGTTCTTTTAAATCCGCAAATTATGAATCATAAGCATAGATCTTGGGAATATATAAGCTTTGGAGTGGCAGGGGTTCTTGTAAGTTGACAAGAAGACTTTAGTGCCCCACTTCAGATCATGGTCCCATGTATGGGTGCCCACACCATGGGTCGACGTGACGGTGAGGCGAGTTGGACGAAACGATGGGTTGGCTTGGTGGGCCAACACCCAAACTGATGGGCCAACCACCATATAAGTAGAGCGGCGAGATGGTGGAGAAAAACATCAAGAAAATATTCTAAGTGTCTTGGCAAGAAATAAGTGTGAGCTCACTTAGAGGAGGTGAGCTGAAACTTAGGCGAAGGTGCAAGCGAAGCATTGGGGCTGAAGCACCTAGCCGTAGAATGGTGGAGCAACGTTCTAGTGGCCGCAGGCAGTGCGGAACCGCAGGTCATGCGAATTCATTCGGCTGAATGGATGAGGGCGTGCGAGGGTGTCCGACTGAATGGGCGAAGTCATCCAGTTGAATGGACGAGGGTGTGCGAGGGCATCCGGCTGAATGAGCTGAGGGCGTTCAGGTGAATGGGCGAGGGCATTTGGCTGAACGAGTCAAGGGCATTCGGCTGAACAAGCTGAGGGTGAACGAGGGAATTCAGTGAAACGGTGAACGATTGATGAACGAGGGAAAAGTGCGACGAGCCGGTGTGATGATGAATGAGTTGCGGCGGACGGTAGAACCGGTGGGCACTCCGAACAGTGGTTCGGGTGGACCAAATGGTGCAGGCCGGGTTGCAGAGTTGTGACAGAAATTGTACAAAGAAAAATTGGGGTTTCCTACAAAGACTATAAATTGTATATTTTGTAAAATATTGTTATTATCATTGCGCAGACTCATATTTTAGGGAGCTTCCCTCTGATCTGAAAATGGGGCGCTAAAAGGTTTCTTGTGAGATTACAAGAACCTCTCCCACTTCCAAAGCTTAATTATTCCCAAGACAACTATGATTAATCAATGTAGAACTAATAATGTGCTTGATAATAAGGTGTATGCTTATGTTTATGTTAACTGATTATATGCTTTAAAATCCGTTGTTTGTGCGGATATGTAAATACATGTAACAATGCAACAGTGCAGCAAATAACAAACACATGGACAACAATATTAATTTGGAGTTCACCCAAAACTCTTGAGCTACGTCTCCTTGAGCTCTAGTCAACTCGACTAAGATCTCTGGGATTATGGCTTTAGTTCTTTTACAAGCTCCACACTCAACTCCACTATTTTACACAGAAACAATGAGCTCAGAACACCATCTCTTCCCTGGCTCTGAAGCTCTTGGCTTTCTGGCTCTAGCTCTCGGCTTTGGCTCTGGCTCTAGCTCTTGGCTCTAGCTCTGGCTATCTCTCTGGCTCTTGGCTCTCGGCTCTAGCTTCTCTGAGCTCTCTCTCAGCCTCTGCGTGCATCAATGGTTCACTAGACCTCCCAACGACCTTTTGCAGCATTGTTGCTTGTCAATCGTGCTCTCTGATTCACTTGATCTCCAAATGACTCCAGGACTCCCTCAGTTGCTTTGTGTTGCCTGCTTATGCCTGCCCATCCTCTCAATCATGCTCTCTAGCTCCTTTGAGGCATCCTTCTGGCTTCCCCGGTCGTTTCTCTGCATTTAATCATTCCTCTATGGCTCTGCGGCTTCCCTGCGCATTATCTGTTCGACTGGCCATTTGGCTTTGCGGCTCTGTGGCTTCCAAACACATCACTGTCTGCAAAAACGCTCGCTTGAAGCGTGGTACAATGATCAAGGGCTGTTACAAAGGATTCGGGGCCTTCTCTGAGGCAAAAAACCCGAAAATGGACAAAATTTCAATACACAACATTTTACCGGAAATACACAGGAAAACACTATCGGGCGCGAATTTTAGACCTCAAAATCCATGAAATCGCCCCTATAACCCTATCGGGTCCTCCTTCAGTCGCAATATCGTTGTCGCATAGGCTGGAGGTCTAAAAACCTCAATACACGGGAATACACAAAAAATCTGAATTCCCGGATTTCAAATTTTTTGAAATTGGGCTTTTAAATCCCATATGGTTCGGCCTTTTATCGCTTATTGCATTAGCCCTGCTATCGGGGATCGCCGATTTAATTTGGACCATTGATCTGATCCCCGATCGGATGGTCCAGATCGCATCACATATTGCTATCGCATCGGCCCTTTGTGTCGGGGATCACTGATCTCCCGACCACCGATTTAATCCTAGATGTCCATTCCTTTCCCAATCTGACGATTGAGATTGCACGTCGCGATCGCTATTGCATATCGCATTTGGAATGGCCTCGGGGTTCTTCCCTTTGAATCTGGACTGCCTGACCCAATCCGTCGATCCGATCATCGGCGATCACATGTCGCATAGCCTGGGTCTTGATATCGCATGCGGGCATGTCTCCAACCTGATACATCAGATATTGCCGATTGGGGGCCTCCCGCCTTCAGCCTAAGTCCTTCCCTTTTGCCATTTTCCGATGTGATTTCCCATATAAGGCCTTTTAAGCCATTTTTAGAAGATTTTGCCTCCTTTTCAAAGGACAAAGGACAACTTCTTTTTGCGATAACTTCTGCATCCGAAGTCCATTTTAGCCCATTTGAATTGTAGTAGATTCAGAATGAAAAGATCTACGCAATGGGACTATTTCCAGGAGCATCCTTGGAATTTCATTTTCTTCTGTCAGGAACACTTAGACTTAGAAGTCTATCCAAAATCCATTTTGGATCACGCCTTCCCACTAAAGAACTTTTGGTCTCCAAAAGACTGATATACTGATCTAAACAGTAAATGAGAGTACCTCACCCTCTTCTTTCAGCCTCCACACACTTGCTTTGCATAGTGCCCCTGAACCAAAGCCTTTGACCACTTTCCTTCCTGGATGTGTTGGTCTTCCTGGGAAGAACTGTCTTCCTCCTTGCCTTCCTGCAGAACTACTGCTGAAATGGTCATAGAAGGTAGTTTGAAATTCTCTACCTTGATCATTGATCCAAGGTGGCTCAAACCAATGTAAAGTACATCTAATCCACAAAACTTTCATTTGTACATGTTTGAAAAGCTGTGAACAACAACTGTTAACAACAATAGAAATACAGACAACAACTGGATGGCCTAAACTCCTGCTTCAACAAAAGAAACAGATTTTCACATATTGTGAACACCTCCATGTCTTACATCTGCATACAAATGATGGACTAGATAACAAGCCCACAAAACATGCCTTTAAAACAAATGACCCTTCAAGTCAAGCATGTAGAAAAAGACGTCTAGGACTCCTTTTCAAAGATGAAACACTTCATCATTATCTCCATCTTGGAGACCAAGTTAACTTCTCCCAAGTCAACATTACATGCATGTTTACAACAAAGAAATCAACCCTTCAAGTTAATTACACATACATGTTCAAATACAAGGAAAACATCAACATCCCTGCATTCA
Source organism: Pinus taeda (assembly GCA_000404065.3). Taxonomy (NCBI): domain Eukaryota; kingdom Viridiplantae; phylum Streptophyta; class Pinopsida; order Pinales; family Pinaceae; genus Pinus; species Pinus taeda. Next base: position 27,190 of record APFE031371270.1, read on the forward strand.
TGCATCTCATGCTCATGCATGCATTTCATCCTTCAACTTCCATTTAAGCACACTATACTTTTGAAGCTGAAATGAAATATAATGTTGCAGCAACAAAGTGAGCCTCCTAATCAACTTTTCCATTCACCTTCTTGGTAGAAACCTGCAACTTGCATTCTCACTAACAAATAAATGAAAATAGATGCATCAATAGACATGCAATCTTAATTGGATAAGAACTCTAACCATTTCTCACCAATCCTTTTCAAAGGTACTACCTTTGTCTGCACATCAACTGTAGGAATTTACAGGGTAAGTTCCTCAGACAGAACACCAAAAGGACACCGCTCACAAATAGATCACAGATCAATACACCAGTATTTTGACGTGGTTAAAACCCTCAAAGAGGGAAAAGTCCACGGCCTGCGCCAGCGTGGCTACTACGTGCAATTTATTAATAAAAGAATGAAAATTTACATAAGCTTCTCTCATGCACGGTTAACCTACAAATGACCCTCCATGCGCTTTAAATAGAATTCATGGACCAATCGGGTGTCAAGCCACGGATCAAGTGTCGGTAATACCGAGGAGAGAATGAACCGTCGGATCACTACATATCGAGACCGTCGG
>APFE031371270.1:35638-63986 GCA_000404065.3 Pinus taeda
TAGCCAGAGCGAGTCGAATGGTGAGGGGTCAAAAATGAGTTGATGTGATATGATTTAGTTTACTTTGCTTACAGTTTTTAAATTGCTTTGAGTTCAGTCTTTTATTTTCTTTATACAGCAACAAGGATACTGGGTTTCATAGTCACTAGTTCACTATTTTGTTTAATTAGAATCTAGGCACATCTTGATTTCATCATTATAAGTTTGAACACCTTTGGAACACTTTGAAGTTTGGAAATTATTTTAAGGGCCATCATTACCTTGAATACTTTTGTCCATACTTGATTACTAGAATCACCATCTCACACACCATCTCACATTAGGGAATCAACAAGAAGATAAATCCAAAAACAAATCAAAAACTAAAAATGACAAAGAAATAAGAAAATGGTTATCTTGCATAGATAGTGCACTTCACTTCAAGAGTTTACGACTCCCGGATTGACAATTTATATAGCAATTTAGAACACACTAAATTGACCAAACAACATGAACCATAGAGTTTCCTAGTTCTTTCTAGAACTGTGCAATTTCTCTAGGAAATTCATGTGAGTTTTCCCGAAAAAAAATAAGTAAGAAGTTTCCTCAGGAAGTAGGGATCTATTATTATTTTTCCAAAGGTGGCATATTTCTATCCTTATAAGTTTCTGCCAAGTGTCACTTTTGTCCTTGATCTCAAGCATGTGCATTGTAAATTCCAATTCGCTCAATTATGTCTAATGGACACCTCTAGAGCTCATTTGTACATTTGATCATCAAGTTCTAACATTCCTGAGGAGATCAAGGAGCCTTCAGAGCATTGTTGTCATTTCTCTGGGTGAGTTTAGCTTTTATCATCTTTTGTCACTTTTTCTATTGCTCTTTATTGTTTATCTTGTGTGAGTGTTGTTTCACTCGTTTCTTTGAATGACTACTAGTGTTTTAACATTTTTTAATTTGTATAAGTGTTTTTTAATGTTATAGATTTCCTCTCCCATGTGTCACAAGAGTTTTCCTATTTTTTCACCAACGGTCGTCGTTGTGGCGACTCTCTTCACATGCTTCATTTTCCTTCAGTTTAATCAATGTTTGCACTTGTTTCACATGCATAAATCTACACTTAGTCAAATTTTCACTTAGCCTAACATCATCCTTCATATCTGCTTATTTTTCAGACTTGCTATGGGAAAATCTGCGTCCCCTTGCTCAGATCTCACGCTCCATTGCATGCACTACCTAATCTGGGAGCTTAATGCCTCTTCCTTGGCTTGTCGAATTACGCAGATATTGTCCTAGATTGGCTTTAGTTTCACACTGCACAGTTCCAGGAGACTGTCTCCCAAGTTGGCCACTGAGACTGTGTAATGTGCAGCCTCTCCCTGGCCCTAGCTCAAACTGAATTGTGCATTGCACAGTTCCATTTATCAAACTTCCACACTAACTGTTGGAACTACGCAGTGCATAGTTCCCACAGTCAGTTAGTCACCCTTGCCAGTCAAAATTGTGTAATCCCTCTCCTCAGATGCCCTAATTTCTACTTGATCATGCTGTGAAGTTAGGTTTGCAAGAGCTAATGTTTGCTTGCCATGAGTGTCCTTTTTATCCCACCGGTACCACACTCGTGAAGCACTTCTCTCCAACAACCATTTTACCATGGCACCAAAGAGAGATGGTTCAAGAGATACCACTAAAAGTAGTATTGGGAAAATCGTTGAGAAAGCACCTGTTAACTTTCCAATATATGTGGACACTCAATTTTTCATGGAAAAGTAGTCAACACTAACATGGTAGCAAGTCCAGTAGAAATAGTAGAAGGCGATAATCTAGTCAAGATCAGGGAAATAGGAAGTTGTTGACATAATAGAGGGACAAAAAAGTTGTACATTCAAAGCGGATTCAATCTTCATGTAGAAATCTTTGGCAGCAGAAGCAAAGGGAAGAAGAGGACACAAATAGTAGAGCGAAGGAAGAGAGAAAAGTAGATCTTGCAGGTAGCAGAACTAAGATCGCAGAAATCATAAAAAGAACTGAAGGAAGAACAAGAGCTAAGGAGAAAATAATAGGAAGAGAAGTAGAAATAGGAAGAAGAACAAAGGAAAGGCATGATGATACAGGAAACAATTCCTATACAGGATAAAGAGTTGAAATATCCAAAAGCAAAGGAGGACATTCATCAAGGAAAGGGTGATAGTGTTAGACACTAGGAAACATCCAACTACCATTGCCCAACACAGCTTGGCCTATGCAGGAGAAACAAACTCAAATGTTCAATACCTAATGCCCGAGAATGAAAAACTGGAAAAGAACTTGCAGGCTACCAAGAAAGAGGCAGAAAACTCCGAGTATCAATGCAAATAATAGTTTCCACATGGGGGGAGATGAGGACAATAATATTTACTGAAGTATCAACACTTGAGAGTACCATGCAAAAGATCTATGAAAGATTTGTCACTATGCATAAAGAAGTTGTTTGAGTGCATGCCCTACATCAGCAGAGCAAAGAGTTTTTTCAAACTCCCAAGAATGTACACTTTTCTATCACCCATGTGCAAGAGTGGAAAATTCAGTACAAGGGGGCCCCACGCTTAACCAAGAAGATGAAGCCACAAGCAGAGTTGGAGAAAGCAAAAGTCTAGATGTTGATCCATAACTATGAGCAGATCGACCCATTCATCAACAATATACAGGCCTCATATGCATGGTTGTACAACAGTTTGGATGTCATGGTGAGAATGCACAAGATCCCAGCAATCGATTCCATCACCAAGGCTAAACCAAAGAACCAAGTTCAGCCAGAGATCAATGAGTACATGGAGCAGCTAAGACGAGAGGTCACCAGGGAAAACTTGGAGCTGAGTGCACACAACATGCAGAAGTACATTGGTTGTCCCGTCATGGTCAACACTATGCTAAACATGCTTCAGAACGAGTTGGACATAGGTTTCAAGACCATATACTCAGATGCTATGGAGGAAAGAGTCTGCTATTAGAAAGACACCATCAAGCAATTTTGGGACATCATCATGCAGTACCAAGCCTGACATCAATATGTGATTGAGAAGCAACAAGTGGAGGTTGTCGAGTTGGTCTTTCCCCAAACTTCGAAATCATAATGGTTTTCTCTTTTTAGGCTATCTCTAGCCAATTTTGTCTCAAATGAGTACATGTGGAAAATGTAATATTATTTGTAGAAATGTTGTAAGTGAAATTCCAAGTGTCATTAGTGGAATGTGAAAATTCATCATGTTATGTAATGAGTTATTTATAAAGAAGTTGAAGAGTCATGAGGAAATTCAAAGAGCCACAAAAGGGAATATCAAGGGTCACCCACCCTTTATTATAAATAGAACCTCATAACTCATAGAATGGGTTTTTGGGAGCCAAGATTTTGGTTAGGCTTATGCTTAGAAATGGCTTGGGAGTATTTTGACGAACCTTTTCTTCTCCAAACCGTAGAGCGAGTATACTTCTTTGGAGAAGCAGGTGTTCTCAACTATAATGTTCCATTATTGGGGCTAGTGGTCATTAATGTTGTATGTATGGATAGAACTTTCACTTATAATAATAATATCAGAGGTAGTATGCTTTCATGCATATGTTATTATTGTAGTTGGACTATTCTAGTTGCTTTATCAAATTTATGTTATTTAACTTACTCATTTTTTTATGAACTACTTTGTACGTAATTGTACGAATATTTTTTAATGTGTGTTGTTGGATTAACCCGTCACTTTAATTTATGGACTATTCTGCATTTTAGCTTGTGATTTCATTTTGTTCGTGTGTTCCTTTCAAGCTGCATACTATTACAGGTTTCTAAGGGGAACACTTCATTTTTTCCTCTGTGTGTTAGAACCTTCATGCATCACACTTGACTCTTTGCGGGGTCACACACTTTATCTCATTCAAAGTTATCTTACTTACCTCTGTGGGCTACCGCAGTCAAGACATTACACCATCCATTGCTAGGACTCCTACTCCAAACGGTTTGAGGTCTAGTTGGGACTTCATATCGGGGAGATCCCCTGAATTTTGGTGGATCCAACATCGTCAATATTTCTGGTGCTAGAAGGAGGTCCAGGTGACAAGCTGAGCCCTTAAAGTCTGTTTTGAATTTATGCACATATTTCATGACTAATGTTGAAATCATAACCCTGACATGTTTCTTTCACATTGTTGATTTTCAAGTGTCGAAAAGCATTATAGATGAATTGTCCAAATATAAATTCAATGGCAATAACAGAACACCCTTGTTCAGACACATAGTTTCCTTTGCTGACTTTTGTGATAGGCATGATGTCCCCTCAGATGACTTTTCTTGTGGGTTTTTCACTTTCACGTTCGAAGGGCATGCGAAGAAATGGTGCCACACATTGCTCGCGGCCTCTATACACTCTTTTGATCACATGTTCAGAGAATTATTTCATGCTTTCGTTCTTTATGATCGTAAAGCACTTAATCAAAAAAAAATGTGAAAATCATCTGACGAATGCCTTGAGCACTTTCATGACCATTTCCTTCATTACTATTATGAATTTCTTGAAGATGAAGTTGACTGGAAATTTTTGGAGGAAATATTTTTGTATCTTGTTCATATTTCTGATAATCCACATGAGTTAGAATCTTTCCAACCTCTCCCAACATGCCTCAGTGTTAGAGCTTCTAAATCTGAGACAAGAAAGGTTGTTGTCCCAAGTGACCTTCGTTCCCATTTTCATTAATTAAATCTAGCTCTACAGGTCGAGGTGGGAGAAGTTAAGAATCCACCTATTGATATGTCACCATCTCCTCCTCCCCCCCTGCTTAGGATTTCTGTGCAGATTTGGACTGCAAGCTTGATGGTTGTCATGTGGTCTTATCTCATCAGCATATGTCCTTTGATTCCTTTGATCCTCTATATTTTGGTGTGTCGTGTCCATCCTTCTCGTATCTTACATGTGATGTTCATGAGGATCATGTTTTGGATGGAGTTGGTGTTGAACAACCAACCTACGCTATCATTTTTTATGAGTATGTGTGGGAGTCCAAACAAGAATTTGTGGTGAAGGATGACCTCCTTCTTTCTGCACCTCATCCTCTTTATCTTAACATATTCCACAATTCTACCATTTTTGTTCCATCTTGTGAAAATCCATTTTTGGTTTTTTCTACTTCTGGTAATTCACAAAACATGTGGGATGTCAGTCTTTCATTTGATTAAGAAGAGGATAAATCTATCTTCCTTGATCCCAATCTCTCATCTTACCTTTCTAGAAACATAGAGGGTGAAATTTCTCATTTTTAATCATGCCCTCTTTATGATTCATCAGATCATGAGGATGTTGTTGTTCATCATCTTGAATTTTCTAATCATTTCTATCATGATCTCTTCATTCATTCATCTGATCATGATTATGATGTTTTTACCATTGATCTTTCTAAGCCACCGATCTTTGATGATCCATCTTCTAATAAATTGGAAACTCCTCAAGGTATTGAGGCACTTCAGCCCGAGCGGATGGTTATGTCAGGGTCACGTAGCCTTGAGTTTGGTTCCACTTCTTATCAAAAATTTGTTGAATCTATCCAGGCTCCTCATCACTTTGTTTTCCACATTGAAGATCAATATATTTCACAATTTTCTCATCCTCCACCCGAATCACATGTTCCTATTGCTCATGCATTGGAGGAGTCATACATAACAAACATTGTTGCGAAACATAAGTTTTTTATGTTTGCTCGTTTTCCAAGTTCGAAGATGTGTACATGCATGTATTCGACGCGCAATGTAATAAAACACCATGATACATATGTAGAGTGCATTTCATGTGCTTTTTGTCTTTACTTTTCTGTGGATGCATTAAAGCTTCGAACGAATTGGTTTACATTGCTTTATCTCTCTTATTGGTTGGTTTACTTGCATATATTTCTTGTCAATGATGCTTTCGATACATGGGCCAACCAATGTGTCGATGGCTGCATTGGAGCTATCACTTTACATGAGTTGGCCTATGTTTTGCTTAGGTTATGAGTACGAGTAGTGTTTTCTTTCTTGTTTTGTTTCTTGATTTTCTTACTTTTTCTTTATCTTACTTCTTCCCTTTGTTTACTTGTTTCTGCACCCATAGGTTAGTTTTCTCATGAAATTGTGTTTAGCTTCTTGGACAAGAAGGATGAAATCCAAGAGAAAATTCTACATATATCAACACTTGGTTATCTGTTTATTCCCTCTCTTTATGTGAATCTTGCATTTCTTCTAGTCGATGATATCCTGATGGAAAATATGTTACTTTTAGAGAGAGTCATGGTGAAATCATGATGCTTGAATTCTTAACTAGTACCGCCTACTCTAATCAGTTTTCTATATCCAGTTAACCCTTGTAAACTCAGTTAAGTAGAGTAAGGAGAGGCGGAAAACCTTAAAAATTATGCCATAGGTATATATAAATATCCTTCTCTAAAGGGACAGCCTCTTCTACTCTCAATAAGTTGGTATCCCTCTTCTACCTCATGAAATAAATAAGTGCCTATGCATAGTTCTGATCTAGGTGGATGTTGGTGGCCACCCACCTATCCCATTTGGACCCCCACAACTGTCTCTTTCAGTCTTTTCAATTTCCTAAATTGTAGCACAGTTTACTATTTTTAGTAGTTTTTCGGGTCCTGAACTTTCAGAGCCATTTTGAGGCCCTAAACGACGTTTTTTTGGAAATCTGGGGGCAACATGGGTCCATGGACCCATGTTTCCCTTCCCAAAGTGGTAGTTCTCGGATAGATCTTTCTAATGAGCTATTGTACACGTCAAACAGAGATTGTATGCCAAAGTTACGACCCCGGGAAATTGAAGTACCAATTTACCCAAAATGGGGCCCACAATTTGGCGTTTCATCTTTTAGGGTTAGGTTTTGGGATGTGAAGGGTTTTCCATTGTTTGTCAACAATAAATAGGCCTTCGAGCCTCATTGTAATAGAGTTTAGAGGCATGTAGCTGCCACATCTCTTCTCAGAGATAAGCTACCATCACCCTAGCTGGTTTATTTCCATTTCTGGTTGTAAGCATATTTCAGTGTTTTCCATTAATGAAATGAAGAATTATTTCCACTGCATCTTTGTGTATATGGTTATCTCTGTAATTTATTTTTTTCTTGTTTAAGTTTGGATCAAGTTCCTTGGCAAAAAAAAATGGAAAATGAAATAAAGGCGAAAGAGGAGAAAGGCTTTCTGCGTAGGGAGGTGAAGCAAGTAACTCCACTGGGGTACTGTCTAGGCTCGCCGGTAACGAAGCAATGCTTGTGTTCGTGAAGTGACTCCATTGAGGTACTATCCAGGCCTACTGGCAGCGGAGCAATACTAGAGATGAAACTAAAACTATGAGAGTCTATGTTACTTTTGCATCTATATACCCCTTATCCTCAATCGAAACAACTCAATTGACTTGGCTTCGTATGTGTGATGTCGATAAAGAGAATGGTAGGGATTACATCTTTAACCCAATATAAGTGAAGAAGATATGATAATCAAAGAACTGAACAATACTTCCAGAAGCATTAGACTCGCTTTGCACAAGAAAAGGTCCATACAGAGAGTTGGAGTTCTACTTGTCACCAATGTAGTAGCAACTACAACCACCCTCCAAAAATTTTCCTATGCTTTGTTTTCGAGCCTCCCTCCTAAATAACAACAACTCATCTTGCAGTGATCCAGGTACTTGTGCTTTAATTGAGCCTCATCCTTTTCATCTTGGCTTGTGTTTTCTTACTTGGTTTATTATCAAATCCATAAGCCAGTCCCTTAACTTGGTTTTCATCTAGTTTTGGGCTTGCCTTAGAGAATTGTGTATTCCTTGAGGGTAACTAGCCTTGCTCTTGGGCATTGCACGGTCCAAGCTAACAATGAGCCTTGAGCTGAAGAATTGTGTAGCACTAGATGACAGCTAGCCTTGAGCTAGGAAATTGCGCAGAACATGAGAGGCAGCTCAGAGCCACTCATCCCAGAAATTGCGCAAAAGCATTTATGCTCAGAAGTTGCTTAGTGCATGAACCAAAGAGTTTCCCGGTTCTTCCTAGAGCTGTACAATCTCTCTGGGAAATGCATGGCAGTTTTCCTGAAAAATAAAAAATAAAGAAGCATCCCTATGAAGTAGGGATATATTATTAGTTTCCTGAAGGTGACACATTGTTATCCTTAGAAGTTTCCTCCAAGTGTCGCTTTTGTCCTTGATCTCACACATATGCATCATAAATTCCAATTTTCTCAATTATATGTAACAGACGCCTCTAGAGCTCATTTGCACATTTGATCATCAAGCTCTAACATTCTCGAGGAGATCAAGGAGCCTTTAGATCATTGTCGTCGCTTATCCGTGTGAGTTTTTCTTTTATCGTATTTTGCCACTTTTTTTATCGCTCTTTGTTGTTTAGCTTGTGGGAGTGTTGTTTCACTTGTTTCTTTGCATGACTGTTGGAATTTTAACCTTTTTAGCTTTAATATGTGTTGTTTCTAGTTATGCATTGCCTCTCCCAAGTGTCACATGAGTTTTCCCATTTTTTCACCAACAGTCGTCGTTACAATGACTCTCTTCACATGCTTCGTTTTCCTTCAGTTTAATAAATTGTTGCACTTGTTTCACATGCATGCATATGCACTCATCCTTACATCATCATTCATATCTTCTTGTTTTCGACTCTCCCCATGTTTAGATTTGGGTCCCCTTGCTCGTATCTCACACTTCACTACATGTACTGTGCAATCTGGGAGCTCAAGGCCTCTGCCTTGGCTTCTGGAATTACAGAGAGCCTGTCTTACGCTGGCTCCAACTGCACACTACGAAGTTCTAGGAGCCAGTATCCTAGCTCAACCACTGATACTGTACAATTCGTAGTCTCTTACAGGCCTTGGCCTAGACTAAATTGCGCATCACACAGTTCTAGTCATCATGCTTCCATATTTATTGTTGGGACTGTGAAGTTCCCACAACCAGTCAGTCACCCCTGTCAATGAAAATTGTGCAATCCCTCTCATTAGATGCCTTGATTACTGCTAGATCATGTTGTGAAGTTATATTTGCAAGAGCTAATGTTTGCTTTCCATGAGTGTCCTTTCTATCCCACAAGTACCACACTCGTGAAGCACTTCTCTCCAACAAGAATTTTACCAAGGCACCAAAGAGAGTTGCTTCAAGAGAGACCACTGAAAGCAGTATTGGGGAAGCAGTTTAGCAAGCGCTAGTTAAGTTGCCAATATATGAGGACACTCAACCCTTCATGGAAAAGGAGTCAACACTAACATGGTAGCAAGTCTAGCAACAATAGTAGAAGGCAACAATCTAGTAAAGATTAGGGAAAGAGGAAGTTTCTGACACAATAGAGGGAGAACAAAGCTACAGAGTGAAAGAGGATTCAATCTTCATGCAGGAAACTTTGGCAGCAGAAACAAAGGGAAGCAAAGGACACAAATAACAAAGCGGAGGAAGCGATAAAAGCAGAGCTTGCAGGTAGCATAACTAAGATCGCAGAAAATAGAACAAGAATCGAAGGAAGAATGGGAGTTAATGAGGAAAGAACATGAAGAGAAGCAGAAATAGTAAGAAGAATAAAGGCAAGGCGTGATGATGGAGGAAACAATGCCCATACAGGTCAAAGAGTTGGAACAACTAGAAGTAGAGGAGGACATTCATCAAGGAAAGGGTGATAGTGCCAGACGCCATGAAACATCCAACTGCCATTGCCCAAGCCATCTTGGCTTATGTAGGAGAAACAAGCTCAAATTTTTAGTACCTAATGACCAAGAATGAACAACTGGAAAAGAACTTGCAGGCTACCAGGAAAGAGGCAGAACACTTCGAGCATTAATGCAGAATGCACTTTCTGCATTAGGGGAGATGAAGACATCGATACTTGTTGAAGTATCAACACTTGAGAGTACCAGGCGGAAGCTCTATGACAGATTTGTCATTGTGCATAAAGCAGTTGTCTGATTGCATGGCCTACAATAACAGAGTAAAGAGTTTTTTCAAACTCTCAATAATGTACATGCTATCATCACCCATGTGCAAGAGTGGACAATGTGGTACAAGGGGGGTCCACTTCACTTAGCGAAGAAGATGAAGCCACAGGCAAAGCTAGAGAAAGAAAAAGTCCAGATGTTGATCCAAAAATATGAGCAGCTCGCCCCATTCATCAATATCATACATGCCTCATATGCATAGTTATACAACATTTTGGATGTCATGGTGAGAACGCACAAGATCCCATCAATCAGTTCCCTCACCAAGGCTAAACAAAAGAACCAAGTCTGACTAGAGATCAATGAGTACATGGAGTAGCTAAGACGAGAGGTCACCAGGGAAGACTTGGAACTGAGTGCACAGAAAATGTGAAAGTACATTGGTGGTCCCATCATGGTCAACACCATGTTGCACATGCTTCAAAACCAGTTGGACACAGGTTCCAAGATCATATACATGGATGCTATCCAGGAATAGTTTACTATCATAAATACATCATGATGCAGTACCAAGCTTGGCATCGATAAGTGACCGAGAAGCAACAAGTGGAGGTTGTCAAGTTGGTCTTTCCCCAAACTTTAGAATCATAGTGGTTTTGTCTTGTTAGGTTTTCTCTAGCCTATTTTGTCTCACATGAGTACATGTGGAAAATGTAATATTATTTGTAAATATGTTGTAAGTGAAATTCCAAGTGTCATTAGTGGAATGTGAAAGGTCATCATGTTATGTAATGATTTATTTGTAAAGAAGTGGAAGAGTCATGAGGAAAGTCAAAGAATCACAAAGGGGAATGTCAAGTGTCATCCCACCCTTTGTTATAAATAGAACCTCATAACTCATAAACGAGCTTTTGGGAGCCAAGCTTTTGGCTAGGCCTAGGCTTAGAAAAGGCTTGGGAGTATTGTGACGAGCCTTGGCTTCTCCTCAGCATAGAGCGAGTATACTTTTTTGGAGGAGAAGGTGTTCTTGACTATAATTTTCCACTATTGGGGCTATTGGTCATCAATGGTGTATGTATGGATGCAACTTTCACTTATAATAATAATATCAGAGCCAACATGCTTTTATGCATATGTTGTTATTGTAGTTGGACTATTCTGGTTGCTTTATCCATGTATGTTGTTTAACATGAGCATTTGTTTATGAACTACGTTGTATGTAATTATACGAATCTTGTTGAATGCATGTTCTTGGATTAACTCGTCATTTTAATTTCTGGACTATTACGTATTTTAGCTTGTGATGTCATTCTGCTCATGTGTTCCTTTCAAGTTGTGTACTATTGCAAGCTTCTAAGGGGCACACTTCCTTTTCCCCTCTGTGTGTTAGAATGCTCATGCATCACACTTGACTCTTCATAGGGTCACATACTTGTTCTCACCTAAAGTTGTCTTACTTACCTCTGCGCACTACTACGATCAAGGTGCTACACTACCACCCACTATTGTGATTCCTACTCTGAATGGTTTGAGATCTAGTTGGGACTTCATATCGGAGAGATCCCCTAAATGTTGGTGAGTCTAGCACTGTCAAAAAATTGTTATGAATTTTTTCTAATTTATCAAATTTTATTTAACTATTATACAACAAAAAATCAAATTGCTTTAGGTGCAACTTTACTTTTAGAATGTAAACATAATAAGAAGTTTTCACCTTCGGAAATTCATTCCCTCTAAACATATTATACATATGGAATTAAAAATAATCTTATTAAAATATATATACATCACATAATTTTAAAATTAAATTGTAGAACAAATATAAAAAGATTTTAAACTATTTCAATTTGTAATATTAAAATGTAAAATAAATTAAAAGATTTTAACTATTTCATTTGTAATATTAAATTATAAAACAAATTAAAAGATTTTAACTATTTCATTGTAATAGCGAACTATTTTTATCAACTTAATTAAAAAACATCCAAATATCATTTATTATAAAAACATGTTTCACTTTACAAGTTTAATAAATTTAAATAAACACTTTTCCAATAAATTTGTATTCCATAAAAAGGAAACACTAGTAATATTGATTATGTAGAGCTAAAAAAAAATATCCTAAAATATTTGATGGTAGGAATTTCAAATAGAAATTTACGTTCCTTGAAGCAATGCGGTGAAAATATTTAATTTGAGTTGATTAGAAATAGTCATATAAATCAAACAAAAAGGTTAATAAAATGCTAGAATTCAATTTAAAAATAATTTTGAAATTTTATGAATTTCCATATAGTTATGATTAAGTTTTTATTTAAGTTTTGTTAAATGGAATTTAACTATTGTTAAATTAAAATTTGTTTTATATTATATATATATATATATATATAGATATAGATATATATAGATATATCAATAGAGGGGGTTAAATTTTGATGGATTTTTTTCATTTAAAATTATTATATAATATTAGCATTTTAAAAAACTTTTAATAGTTAAATTTTTTAAATCACTACATATATAAATTCAGTACCCTAATTTTTTTAAAAGTTTCAAAAAATATTTATTTAATTCTAAACTAATTATATGGAAACTTCCAAAATGTATAATAAATAGACTAATGATTTTATTTCTGAATTATCCTAGATTTACTTAATTCTAAACTAACTAGCATTTGCACCAGATGTTGCAAAGGAAACGTTGTAAGTCGTTAGCCCATATGGAAGAAGAGCATAAATGAAAAGGAAAGTGATATGTTACGTTATCTAACTATAGGCAAATTTGAATGAAAAAATAAATCTAAATGTTAAATGTAATACAATCAAATAATCTATTCAAACCAAAGGCATGCACAACTTCATTCCCAAGTGCTCAATCCAAGAGCTTACTTTCATTAAAAATTGCATCCACCAGAACTTTGTCTTTCATTGCCTCATCCAAACTGAACCCTTCACCCTCATATGGTAATGGTTCAAGATCAAATTTTTGTGCAAGTATTCTCCAATGGTGTTTACATTTATACGCGTCTCCATTATCACAATCAAAGGCCTAGTTCTTTTTATAAGGATCTGTAGTAGCCCGAATACCCAAATTTCCTCTTCTGCAATCAATTCTGATCAAGATGCATTCATAAATTATTCTCATGATATATTGTTCCCTGGGTACTTGAAAGACAACCCCTCATGTTTGCAAATGGCAGTGTAAACACACAGTGTGTCTAAAACATTCATCAGGCTCCAAGGAAAGAAGCCAAATATGTGTGTTGGAGGGTGAATGGACCAAGTTAATCCTTCTTTATTTTTTGTAGCATCAAATACAATATACTTGAGAGTATAGTAAAAATTGGGCACAGGTAGCATAGGAAGCTCTTCACAAGGGGGCATGGTCTTCCTTTCTTCTGTTTCTGAAATTGATGGTTTGACAAAGGGAAGCCTGGACTGAAATTGATGGTTTGACAAGGATAAAGGACTGTGGACAAGGAGGTTATGCTCAAGAGTGCTTTAAAAAGTGGTAGCAAAACTTAGATCTTAAAGACTTCAAAGGCCTTCCTGTAATAGTAGCATGGGGAATTTGGAAAGACAAAAATGTTGAAATCTCTCTTTTTCAATGTTCCTTCCAAGGTCAGTCAATCTTCTCAAACTTCAAATCTTTTTCACCAATTGCTACACAGAAAAAGTTGATTCATGCTCCTATGGACAAATATGGAACATGGGTATTACTTTGATGGATCTAGTCAAGGTACCCCCAAAAATGGGGAGCCAGAGGTGTTCTCTATCTCAAATTCTCAATAATTCTCACCATATCAGATTTAAAATAGATTTAATGGTATTAGAGAGGTTTGCTGAAACCTTATAAAAATCATTGAATAGATAGTAGGATTGCTACCTAGGAAAGGGAGTTTTCAAGAGGCAACAGGGGTTAGATGTTGTGATCCATGCTTGAGAAAAACATAGTGAAGTTGTTATTCGGTTCTTTGTTAAGCTGGTGATTTATTTTAACTTTTGTTTAGGCCATATTCCAATGCAGCAGTATGAGTAGAGTCAATCTCAAATACAACGACAAGCAATTGAGAGGAGGTGAAGCGTAAAGAGCTAGTGGGAGACAGGCCTTCGTTCCTCATTTCGAGCTTTGCATAAATGGAACAAAGGTGGTTCCTGCAACCCACCAGGAGCGTCTAACCCTCCAAACAGTTTTCTCCTTAGTACACTCAGTGCTAGACTAGCTGCGATGGCCCATATCATGGTGGCAGGCTTATGCACTTGCTCCCCTACCCCGAAAGCATGGGCTTTTGGAATAGATCTTGCTCATTTGGGTGCCAGCTAGGCGTATCCACTGCATTAAATAGTACCTTCTATTTTTGGAAACTTTATGGCTATGACGGGCCAAAAAAGACTTCCCATTTTTAGTAGGCTATGGAATGACTTCAAGTAGAAGGAGACAATACTGGAGACTATTGCAGCTATTGAGGAGGAGCAGAATGTCTTTCTGAAACACCCAAATTCTAAACAAATTTGATAAAAAACATGTTATACAACCCTCAAAACATCTACGTAAGAATTATTGGATTGTCTAGAATTCAATGGAGTGACATTTATGGAAGAATTTTGTAGATTAAAGTATATGAGGATGAGTATTAATGTTTACCTATAATGATATTATAAAATTAATGTAAACCCTCTATATGAGGATTTTTGGATTATCTTAAATTCAAATGGAAGTATGTTATTCAATGGATTATCAGGGCAACAAGAAAAGGGGAACTAAGAAGGGTTAAAAAGGGAAGAAAGAGAAGCCATGTTCTTGTAACGAGGGAAAGAAGGACTTGAGCCACATAGAGTGCTTCACGTGTCAAAATTTTGGGAACTTTGCTTCCAATTTCATCAAAATAAGGGGAAGGGAAAGCGACAACACCGTAAGTGACTTACAAGGAGTGCAAAAGCATCAGCTCAAGTGGATGAGCTTTCATCCAATCTTGAGATACACTTTTCAATGGCTTGATGCCTGTCATTTGACCTCATGTCTGATGTCGACTGATATGTGGACAGTGGAGCCTACAAACATACAAACTCTAACCAGAGTACCTTTAATAGAACTTGGTAATGATGTCATGTATCCAGTTGCACGAGTGGGATCCATCAAATGATATCCTTAAGCTTACTAAGTTATTGATGTTTTGTATGTACCTATCATAACTAAAAATCTCTTTCCAGTGTCAATGATGATAGCGCTTACATATATGGCTAACTTGGAAGATCAACAATTCATCATCCTAAATTGCAAGGGAATCCTATAAGAACTTTAGGGCATGATAGTGACAACTAGTGTGAGATTTGACAAAAGAGACAAGGTCACTTTCTCTAGTGAATGTTTCCAATATTAAAGAACATGGTGTGGGGATTGCCAATCTTCAAGGCTGAGAAGAGTGTGCAAGGGTTGTGCACTTGACAAGCATGTGAAGGATGTTTTCCTGGTAGTGAACATAGGTCAAGATGAGTTTTTGATCTAATCCACTCAAATATATGTGGGCACATGTCTTCAACTTCCTTATCAAGTAGAATTTACAACGAATATTTTATTGATGATTCTTCTAGTAAGTCATAGACATACTTCACGAAAACCAAGGATGAGGACTTTGAGAAGTTTCAAGAGATTAAGGGTCTTGTAGAAAATAAAATAAGTATAAATATTAAGTTATTAAGGTATGAAAATGGAGAGGAGTATACCCCAAAGGAGTTTGATACCTTTTGCATGAAAGAAAGAATCAAGAAAACATTGATAGTTACCTACAATCCTCAGTAGATAAGGGTTGCAAAGAGGAGGAACATATCTATCATAAAACAGTCAAATCCATGATTCATGATCTAGTTCTGCTCATGTGTCTCTCTGTATAAACATGTCTTATCATTTTCTATATTTTGAATAGGTATCCTCACAAAATTTTGAAGGATAAGACATCAATCGAGGAATTTAGAAGCATCAAGTAACACATATTTGATTTTTTCAGTTGTCCTATCTACATTCATATTCTAGATGAGAAAATGACCAAGTTGGAACCTTCTAGTTTGAAGGAAATCTTTGTAGGTTAGAGTGAAACCTCAAAATATTATAGAATATACATTCCATATCAACATAAACACAGTCAAATCATGAAACACGACTGGAGAATTGATTGCGGCATGAGCATTACTTTTTATTTTCTCTTCATATGGTGTTAATTCCCTTCAAGGTTTTGGCGATTCTTTGTGTGTGATCAAGTGGATCTAAGGGTGCTCTTTATATTCACAGTTGGAAGGAAAGGATCCTACTTCTAAAATCTACCTTTCATCATTTGTTTTTTCATCACATTTATGGTGAATGGAATGCACCAAGTGGAATATGTCTCAAAGAGGGTCTTGACAATGGAGGAAGGATACATTTCTTTTGAGGAATTTCAGGGCTTATCAAGGATTAGAATCTAGAAAAATTGGTATTAGCAGGAGGTTTTCCTTTAGGAGTAGGAAGCTTTTTGTTGATATTGGTCCATGTCACGTTTTTTCTTTACCAAGTAGATCTCAGTCTCGTCTATCTCTATTTGTATCAAATGGGCGGTCCTTTCCCTTGGCCCAATTTTTTGAATTTTCTATAGTCTATGCTCCTCTCAATGATTGTTTTTATCTCTATTTGTATCAAATGGGAGGTACTATCTCTTGGCCCAATGTTTTGAATTTTGTATAGTCTATGCTCTTCTCAGCGATTGTTTTTATTTCTATTAGTTAATACTTATAATTGAGCTTTCTCTTCTAGGTTTGTTTCTGAGCATACATAGATGTCCCTACTCTTTATGAACAATTTTGTAAAATACTATAAAGCAACAATACAACATTATGAACAAACTATATGGATATAAATTTATTTACCTTATGGTAAAGGAATAAAGCATTGACCCATTGAACCAAAATTTTAGTGGTAAGTTTCTCTCTAATTTAAAATTCCAAATATCAATACATGAATTTATTTAAGGAGTGCAACAAATAATTTGTAAATTTCTACCCTTCTAAATTTAAATAATTTATTCTACATTGAAAAAATTCAACCATTTTTATTTACTTTATGGTAAAGGAATAAAGCATTAACCCATTGAACTAAAATTTTAGTGGTAAGTTTCTCTCTAATTTACAATTCCAATATTGGTTGGTTATAGTTTTTGGTATATTTTTTTTCTATCAATTTGATATGTATTTGTTAAAATTATAACATAATATTTGTTGAAATTATAACATAAGGAGTTTCTTCATGCCCAAACATATTTTAGAGTGCAAAATCATTTATTGGTCATATTTTAGAGTGAAAAAAGATGTGTAATGTCCCTGGAAAAACTATGAATATTTTATTACCATTGTAGGTAAATATACTAGACAATGTTATTATTTTCTGTTTTGGTTAATAATATTGTTAACTCTGAATTTAGAAATTAATTGAGTAATATCAGATATTGTAACTTCTCATTGGGAAGTTTTTAAAAGGCAGTTTCCAGTGAAAGGAAAACCCTAACTGCCTCCCCCAATTGGAACCACCCCAAAGAAAAGAGGGTGGGGGGGGAGGAAAAACACTGTGCTGTTCGGATAGATGGGAAAGGGGAAACTATGCTATGTTTGGTGAGGACCAGATAGCATTGGCACGAGGTGCGAAAGGTTTGTTGAAGACTATGGTCTTGCAAACAAGCTTGGGGGGAGATTTGGTCATACAAACAAATCTCATGGACCAGAGGAAGACAAGCAAAGAAAACAAGGGCGACGAAGCTCTGAAAGAAGAAAAAGAAAAAAACTAAACACGCAGGAATACAGGTAAGTAAGACTTATGAAAAACTCTGTATTAAAGGTTAATGTGTTTGCTTTACTGGAAAATTTTGGAGAAAGAGCTCCATTCAATAATATCTGGTTTAGTTCTGTTAGAGGTTATCAAGTAGGTAACTCAATTGCAGACGAGCATTATTACTGAAAAGCTGCTATGGGTACTAGACAAAATAAATAGCCTTTAGCTGGGAAAAACAGTTTTCTTTTATAAACAGACTATAGGTGACCTGATAGACTTGTTGAGACACCCGTGTTTGTGCAAACCATGTGGAAACCATATGTGAATCCTGAAAGATCCATACCGTAGGGAAGCCCGAGGTAATTCCTGGCATAAGATTTATGCTTACATGCATATCTTAGAGCCTTTATGGAAACTGGAAGACGTTTCTAAATAATTTAGGAAAATACTGCAAGGAAAGTAAACATTAAAATTAATGTTCTTTTGAATAGTTGAATGTAAACGAAAGACTGGAACCTTCCTTTTTAATAAAAGAATTAAGGATAAAACTCTTAAAAATAAGACTGAAGCTAATTGGAAATTCAAATAAACAAGAGGCCGATTGTGTGACAGAACCAGTCATGTAATTCTAGTGAAGCTAGCCAACAAAGTTAGAACTGAAGTGAAAAACAGGCACCAGCAATAGTGTGAATACAGGACCTCTGTGCACCCTAAAGGGTTAGCCGTAGATAGAGGCCTCCATCAGAGAATAAGTCACAGAAGTAAAAGTTTTTTTTTTTTTAAAGAAAAAGAACAAAACCCTCTTATCAAAGTGCAACAGTTGTCATTGTGCTCACATATATAATTCGGATTAGTAATAATACTGGAAATGATAACAGAAGTTATCTCTCTAACTCAAGGACAAAACCTAGAATATTCCCAAGCCTGAAATGCATGCAAGAATATAACGAAAAACAGAACCATCATTCCATCTAGAGTAGAACCAAACCTCTGAACAAAAATTGAACAAGCTGAGCATTGTTCCGCAAAGAAAATAAAATCAATGTATGCATATCAGAATAGTGAAAAGAGTAGCAAACCATAACTTAAATATAAGAGTCGAATGACTTATATACATACATACACAGGTGAAGAGATAAATGTACAAATGTATACAACTTCAAGCTAAAGCATTTTCGGCACCAAAAATCTTACAAGGACCGCTGCTCTAGCAATTGAGCGGACCAAAACTTAAGTACAAAACCGAACATAAAACGATTTATATTCTCACAGGGTACATGCAGTAGAAAACCCCTTTACTGGGTAGCGGATACTATGGAGTGAATCCCTCCAGGAAAAAGAGAAAAAAAAAAAGCAAAACCCTTCTAGGGCAAAGTTTGGCAAACCAACCTGGCAAGAGAAAGACAAAGTATGATGTCGCTTAAAACAAGCACTTCCATTTCCTCCACAGTCCATATAGCATAGGTGGAAAAAAATATAGACATACCCGGAAGAAACTCGTGCATCATGTCTGGAAGGGGAGTCGTCTCACCTTCACAACTGATAGCACTCCATGTGCACATCGATATACAACCTGTAAACAACAATATCGGGTTGAGATGCTGACATTTTCCCATAAGAAAGTAAGAGAACTCAAGAAATAACAGAGCTAGGAAGCAATCTCAGTAAATAATTTCACATGGCTGCAAATAGAATTGACCAAACTCCATGAGGAGGGAAGCACCAGAACAACTCTGTAACATGCGGTAAGAGAAAGAGCTCCAGTTTGCAATTCGGCAGCTTCTAACCAGAGTAGAGGAACCCAAACAGAGAGCCAGAACCAAAGGTAACAAATGAGCCCCAAACCCTGGCAAGCGAGACTGAAAAATTACGTGGAGCAATACCAACCGTGCAATGGTATGGTTTGGATTCCATTGTCGATGCGCCAAAGGATCCCGAGGTAAGTTGACACCTCTGCAATGTCATTTAAATCGACATTGCAGCAAAGTTAATACCAAGAGATTAATTGGGTTAAGTTTGAGGCGGAGGCTTTGCTGCCACGCTCCAGGTGAGAATGTATTAAAAATAAATTGAGAAGTACTATCACAGTACCTTACCATCATTCCATTCAAACAAATGTATACCAACCCTGTCACATAATAGTTTTAAACAATAAATGTTGTCCAGCGGGACTGATGTAAAAAAAAAAAAAAAATTTACTACTATGGATATTCGCATGATAAAACATTATATTAAATGTTTGTCTTTTTTTTTAATTTTTTTATTTTAGTAATACATGAATATTTTTCTTACTTTTGTTTTGGAGGTATGACGAGTGGTATCAGAGCCCAGTATCAAAAATTGTGGCCTCTGGGAATTGGAACTAATAGACAGATTGAATATAATTTATTTCCATCTCTAAGGAGCAGTTAAAAAAAAAATATTGCGTGACTACCCATCTGTTATTTTTATGTTTAAGTACAGGAGAAAGATTGATAATATGAGGAGAGCAGACAGTGCGTCACATAGGTTTGTAGTGGGTCAGGGACCTACAGAGAATAACCCTGAATTATGGGTACAACTTGGGGAGGAGGCTCGCAAAACAAACCTTGCAATTTTGGAGACAGTGCAGGAATTAAAAAATGAAATGGCCCGATTGCGGGAGGATAATGCAAGGTTAACAATGAACAGGAGAGAATTATAAAGAGCCTATCTGACAAGCAAAATCAGCAACCACTAAATCCCAATGCTGAGCAACAAAGGATGTCAGGGGAACAGAATCAAAACACAAAACCCGAAGAGTCAGAAGGAAGGGAGGAGGAACGATCTGATAATGCCTCCGAACAGCAGACATCAAAAAGGCAATGGATAGAGTTGCAAGGGGAATTCCGTAAGATCAAACCGCCACACTTTGACAGAGGATAGGAGGAGGCAGCTGAGGCATGGTTGATTAATATGAATAAATATTTCCAGTTGTATGATTACAATCAAAATCTTAAGGCAAGGTTGGCCATTTTCCAATTACAGGGGAAAGCCACTCTATGGTGGGAAGAGGTTAAGATGGTAAGAGGAGTGAGTGAAAAGACTATCACTTGGGAAAATTTTCAAAAATACTTTAAAGAAATATACTTGACAGAACGCTTCTATGACGAAAAGGAAAGAGAGTTCCATGACTTGCAATTGGGACAACAAACTATGGACAAATTCATCACTCGTTTTACTTCATTACTCCGTTATGTGCCTTATATTCGGGAGGAAAAGGCTAAAGTACAGAGGTTCGTCAGTAGTTTACCTTTGAGCATGAGGGAAAGAATTGAATTCAACAACCCAAAGACAATGGACGAGGCCATACATAAAGCCCAGATTTGCTACCAGCAAGGTAAGCAGATAGGAGAAATCCTGGGCAAGAAATGGGTCGACAAAAAAGGCAGCAAGCTGACTGGAAATACTAAAGGTAATTGAGGTGGTGGTAACAAAGGGTTTCCCAAGGGACAAAACAACAGAAGCATACAGAAGAACTCACTCTGATTAAAGCCCCCCATTAAGTCCTGAACCAATGATCAACTCAGAAAAATAGACAACGAAGGGACAACAAGGCCTCCAGTCCAATGTTGGGGCTGTGGTGGACCCCATTATGTTAAAAATTGCCCTCAATGAAAAGGAACCGAACAAGTTTCCCAAGTCTATGAAGCTTCTATGGTTGGCGATGTAGGACAGAGTCTACCGAAGATTAACGCTGCTCTGGAGGACCGTCAGGCGGAGTACCAGCCAACCATGGTGGAATTTGAAGGTAAACTCTTAGACCTTGTTGTAACTGTTTTAATTGACCCTGGTGAAACATTAAGTTATATTAGTCCTAGAATTGTGGAGCATTGTAAGTTGCAAACTGTTAAGTTAAAGACCCTTGGCTAGTTCAGTTGGCAACAGGGGCAAAAATACGGGTAAATGCTAAGATCAAAAACTGCCCTTAAAAATAGTAGCACAGTCAATTACAACATATTTAAATGTGCTTCCCCTTGGCTCATATGATATATTAATTGGTATGGACTGGTTAGAGAAACACTGGTCCATAATTAATTGTAAAACCAAGACTATCAGTTATAAGGATGAGCTTGGAATAAAGTAAGAGATGCAAAGAATCAAGCGGCCGGTGCAAATTTGGCCCATAACCGCCTCACAGTTAGCAAAATGCATTAGGAAAGGATGTCAAATTTATGCCGTCCAAGTGGGCTATGCCAATTCGAAAGATAAACATCCACAATGGAGAATATTCCTGTGATACAGGAATTTGTTGATGTGTTTCCGGAGGAGATTCTCGGACTGCCACCTAAAAGAGATATAGATTTTACCATCGAATTAGTGCCAGGAGCAGCCTCAATATCCTGAGCACCCTACAGAATGAGCATACCAAAATTGATGGAGTTAAAAATGCAATTACAGGAGTTGTTGGACAAAAACTACATCTACTCCAGTGTTTCAACCTGGGGAGCCCCGATGTTGTTCGTTATGAAGAAAGACGGGACCCTTCGCATGTGTATGGATTATCGTCAACTAAACAAATTGACGATCAAGAATAAATATCCTCTGCCCTGTATCGATGAATTGTTTGATCAAGTAAAGGGAGCAACATTTTTCTCAAAGATTGACTTGCAATCAGGGTATCACCAAATCAGGATTAAAGAGGAGGATATAGCTAAGATAGCTTTTAGGACTCGTTACGAACATTACGAGTTTGTGGTGCTACCCTTTGGGTTAACTAACGCACCTGCGACTTTTATGTGTCTAATGAACAATGTATTTCACCGGTATTTGGATAAGTTTGTGCTGATTTTCATTGACGATATACTGATTTATTCTCGAACTATGGAGGAGCACCAGGAGCACCTCAGATTAGTATTGCAAACCCCCTAAGAACACCAACTATACGCTAAGTTTAGCAAATGTGAATTTTTCAAAGAACAAATACAATATTTGGGGCATATAATTACTAAGGAAGGAATCATAGTGGATCCTGAAAAGATAAGGACCATAATGGAATGGCCGGTACCTAAAGATGTGGTGGGCATTCGATCCTTCATGGGGTTAGTAGGCTATTATAGACAGTTTGCGGAAGGATTTTGAAGAGTAGCTTATCCCATCACTTCCTTACTGAAAAAAGGAAGCGTCTTTAGGTGGACCCCTGAATGTCAAAAAAGTTTCGAGCAACTTAAAGACCTGCTCACCACTGCACCCATTCTAAGCATAGCTAATCCCAACAAAGATTATGTACGGATGCAAGTAAAGAAGGAGTAGGAGGTGTGTTGATGCAGGAAGGGAAGGTAATAGCTTACGAATCAAGAAAATTAAAGGAGCATGAGCAGAAATATTTCGCTTATGATCTAGAGTTGGCAGCCGTCATTCACGCCTTGAAAATGTTGCGGCATTATATTATGGGAAGGAAATTCTTATTACTAACAAACCACCACAGTCTAACCAATTATTTCATCTAGCCCACTTTAAATGTCAGGCAAGCATGGTGAGTAGATTTCTTAAGTGGTTTTGATTTTAATATCAAGCATTTGAAAGGAAAAGAAAACTGGGTAGCGGATGCTTTAAGTAGGAAGTTGCAATGTGTATACGAGATCTCTTGCAGTAAGTTGGGAAACCCCTTGGAGAAATGATTAAAGGAGCAGCAGGACAAGATACTACTTATCAGCAAATAAAACAGCAAGTTCAGCACCCAACCAGTAAGGAAGAACAACCAGATTTTGTTCTGGATGTTGCTGGACTGTTGTATTACAAGGAAAGGCTGTACGTGCCTAATCAGAACATCATTAAAAATCTGATTTTGGATGAATATCACAAGAGTCATTATGCTGGACACCTAGGTTATCAAAAAATGATCCTTCCCTTCGAAAGGAATATTATTGGCAGGGCATGAAAAGAGATGTGGTTGGATACTTGGCACGTTGTCTGGAATGCCAACAAATTAATGCAGAACACCAACACCCTGCGGGGTTATTACAAACATTACCTATCCCGGAATGGAAACGAGAAACCATCTCTATGGATTTTATAATAGGTTTGCCTAAGACAAGAAAAAATAATGACTCCGTCATGGTGGTGGTGGACAAGCTGAGTAAGTCAGCACATTTTATACCTGTGCAATCTACTTATAGAGCGGTGCAGATCGCCCACGTCATCATGCAAAATATATTTAAGCTGCATGGGTTACCAAATACCATAATCTCAGATCACGATGTAAAATTTACATCGGTTTTTTGGAGAACATTGTTCGAGGAATTGGGAACTTAGATGAATTTCAATACGGCTTACCACCCACAAACTGATGGGAAAATGGAACGAGTGAACCAGGTGGTGGAAGACATGCTAAGAGCGTATGTGATGTAGCAAGCAACCGAGTGGGAGGACTACTTACACTTGGTTGAGTTCGTGTACAATAATGGTTATCATGCATCACTGCAAATGAGCCCATTTGAAGTACTGTACGGGCGAAAGTGTCGCACCCCTTCAAGCTGGGGTGGATCGGATGACAGATTGATGTTAGGTCCTGAAATTCTTAAGGAAATAGAGGAAATGGTTAAAAAAGTACGTTCTAATCTCAAGGCAACCCAGGATAGGCAAAAGAGTTTTGCTGACTGGAAAAGGAGATTTAAGGAGTATCAAGTCGGTGATCATGTGTATGTGAGAATTCGAGAAAAAGAACCATGTTAAAATGGAATGGGTGCGCTAAGTTGGCACCCCGATTCTGTGGACCCTTTTAGATCTTGGCTAGGATCGGGCTAGTAGCATACTAGCTCGCCCTACCAAGTCATATACGGGTCCACAACGTTTTTCATGTTTCCGTGTTAAAAAAATATGTGTATGATCCTAAGCATGTAATCAGTTGGCAGGATATACAGGTAAGAAATAACTCTGGTAGATTAATTTGAATAAGTTTTGTTAAAGAAAAAACTGAATTAGGATTTTGTATGTTTCAGGTCAAACTAGAAGGAAACATCTTGGTCGAACCACTGAACATCCTCGACCAAAGAGAAGTAATGTTGTGGAAATAGGTTATTACCCAAATTAAAGTGCAGTGGCAGCACTTTGGGCCTGATGAGGCCACTTGGGAAGATGAAGAACTTATAAAAAGGACTTATCCAGGGTTGTTCATGGTTGAAAGACATCGGGACGATGTCCAATCTCAGGGGGGGGAAGATGTAATGTCCCTGAAAAAACTGTGAATATTTTATTACCACTGTAGGTAAATATACTGGACAATGTTATTATTTTCTGTTTTGGTTAATAATATTGTTAACTCTGAATTCAGAAATTAATTGAGTAATATCAGATATTGTAACTTCTCATCAAGAAGTTGTAAAAAGGCAGTTGCTAGTGAAAGGAAAACCTTAACTGCCTCCCCCAACTAGAACCACCGCAAGGAAAAGAGGGTGGGGGGTAGGAAAAACACCGTGTTGTTGGGACAGACGGGAAAGGGGAAATTATGCTATGTCTGGTGAGGACTAGATAGCATTGGCACGAGGTGCGAAAGGTTTGTTGAAGACTGTGGTCTTGCAAACAAGCTTGGGGGGAGATTTGGTCATGCAAACAAATCTCATGGCTGGGAGGAGGACAAGCAGAGAAAACAAGGGCGACGAAGCTCTGAAAGAAGAAAAAGAAAAAAATTGAACACACAGGAATATACGTAAGTAAGACCTATGACAAACTATGTATTAAAGGTTATTGTGTTTGCTTTACTGGAAAATTTTGGAGAAAGAGCTCCATTCAATAATATCTGGTTTAGTTCTGTTAGAGGTTATCAAGTAGGTAACTGGATTGTAGAAGAGCGTTATTACTAAAAAGCTGTTATGGGTACTGGACAAAATAAATAGCCTTTAGCTGGCGAAAATAGTTTTTTTTTTTATAAACAGACTATAGGTGACCTGGTAGACTTGTTGAGACACCCGTGTCTGTGCAAACCAGGTGGAAACCCTATGTGAATCCTGAAATACCCACGTTGTAGGGAAACCCGAGGTAATTCTGGGCATAAGCTTTATACTTACAGGCATATCTTAGAGCCTTTATGGAAACTGAAAGATGTTTCTAAATAATTTAGGAAAATACTGCGAGGAAAGTAAACATTAAAATTAATCTTCTTTTGAATAGTTGAATGTAAACGAAAGACTGGAACCTTCCATTTTAATAAAAGAATTAAGGAGAAAATTGTTAAAAATAAGACTGAAGCTAACTGGAAATTCGAATAAACAAGAGGCCGATTGTGTGCCAGAACCAGTCATGTAATTCTAGTGAAGCTAGCCAACAAAGTGAGAACTGAAGTGAAAAACGAGCGCCAGTAATAGTGCGAATACAGGACCTCTGCGCACCCTAATGGGTTAGTTGCAGACAGGGGCCTCCATCAAAGAATAAGTCACAGAATTAAAATGTTTTTTTTTTTTTTTTTTAAAGAAAAAGAACAAAACCCTCTTATCAAAGTGCAGCAGTTGTCATTGTGCTCGCATATATAATTCGGATTAGTAATAATACTGGAAATGATAATAGAAATTATCTCTTTAACTCAAGGACAAAACCTAGAATATTCCCAAGACTGAAATTCATGCAAGAATATAACAAAAAATAGAACCATCATTCCATCCAGAGTAGAACCAAACCTCTGAACAAAAATCGAACAAGCTAAGCATTATTTCGCAAAGAAAATAAAATCCATGTACGCATATCAGAATAGTGAAAAGAGCAGCAGACCATAACTTAAATATAAGAGTCGAATGACTTATATACATACATATACAGGTGAATAGATAAATGTACAAAATTATACAACTTGAAGTCAAAGTGTTGTCAGCACCAAAAATCTTACAAGGACCTCTGCTCTGGCAATTGAGCGAGCCAAAACTTAAGTACAAAACTGAACTTAAAACGATTTATATTCTCACGGGGTACATGGAGTGGAAAATCCCTTTATTGGGTAGTAGATATTGTGGAGTGAAGCCTTCCAGGAAAAAGAGAAAATAAAAATGAAACCCTTCAAGGGCAGAGTCTGGCAAACCAACCTCGTAAGAGAAAGACAAAGTATGATGCCACTTAAAACAAGTGCTTCCATTTCCTCCACAATCCATATAGCATAGGTGGACAAAAATATAGACATACCCGGAAGAAACTCGTGCGCCATGTCTGGAAGGAGAGTTGTCTCACCTTCACAACTGACAACACTCCATGCCCACATCGATATACAACCTGCAAACAACAATATCGGGTTGAGATGCTGAAATTTTCCCATAAGAAAGTAAGAGAGCTCAAGAAATAACAGAGCTAGGAAGTAATCTCAGTAAATAATTTCACCTGGCTACAAATAGAATTGACCAAACTCCATGAGGAGGGAAGCACCAGAACAACTCTGTAACACGCGGTAAGAGAAAGACCTCCAGTCTGCGATTCGGCAGCTTCCAACTAGAGTAGAGGAACCCAAACAGAGAGCCAGAACCAAAGGTAACGAATGAGCCCCAAACCCTAGCAAGCGAGACTGAAAAGATACCTGGAGCGATACCAACCATGCGATGGTATGGTTTGGATTTCCATCGTCGATGCGCCAAAGGATCCCGAGGTAAGCTGACACCTCTGCAATGTCATTTAAATTGACATCGCAGCAAAGTTAATAACCAGAGATTAATTGGGTTAAGTTTGAGGCGGAGGCTTTGCTATCACGCTCTGGGTTAGAATGTCTTAAAAATAAACTGAGATGTACTATCACAGTGCCTTACCATCATTCAATTCAAACAAATGTATACCAACCCTGTCACGTAATAGTTTCAAACAATAAATGTTGTCTCGCGGGATTGATTTAAAAAAAAAAAATCACTGCTATGGATATTTGCATGATAAAACATTATATTAAATGTTTGTTTTTATTTTATTTTAATAATACATGAATATTTTTCTTACTTTTGTTTTGTAGGTATGACAACACGTCTAGGTGAGTCAAGTCATTTTAGTTTTCCAAACAATTTTGTGATAATATGTAATTTTCTAGCCTTCTAAATTTAAATAATTTATTTTACATGGACAAAATTCAACCATTTTTATTTACCCTATGGTAAAGGAATAAAGCATTGACCCATTGAATCAAAATTTTAGTGGTAAGTTTCTCTCTAATATACAATTCCAAACATCAATACATGAATTTATTTATTGGAATCCGTTGGTTATAAATTTTGTGTTTTTGCTATATGTTTTTTCATGAACTTTGATAAATATTTGTTGAAATTATAAGTTAAGGAGTTGTGTTTTTGGTATAAATTTTGTGTTTTTGCTATATGGTTTTTCGTTGAATTTGATAAGTATTTGTTGAAATTATAAGTTAAAGAGTTTTGTTGAAATTATAGGTCATAGAGTTGTGTTTTTGGTATAAATTTTGTGTTTTTGCTATATGTTTTTCGTTGAATTTGATAAATATTTGTTGAAATTATAAGTTAAGGAGTTTCTTCACACCCAAAAATAATTTAGAGTAAAAAAAATAAATTGTAAATTTTTATTGTTTAATTTGTATTTAAATGTTAAATAGATTACATAACATGCACATTAAATCATAATTTAGAGTAAAAAAAATAAATTGTAAATTTTTATTGTTTAATTTGTATTTAAATGTTAAATAGATTACATAACATGCACATTAAATCAT
>APFE031371270.1:64065-97594 GCA_000404065.3 Pinus taeda
TTTTATTTTAATTTTAAAGGAAATAAAATTAAACTAAAAACAAAAACTTATTTTAAAAAATTCCACCCTAAAGGGATAAAACTGTTATTATTTCACACCCATTTTAAAGATCGGCGTAATCCTATCCACTTATTTTTTCAGATGGTAGGCTGCCCCCAAGAGAAATGGACAGGTGCGATACAAACGATGAGCTAACTGCCAAGTGCGGTGAGCTTAATGCCACGATTTTATGGAAGGGAAATCGCCGGCGCCGGAGAAAGAAATGAGCCCGTCCACTGAATGCTGCGAGCAGTTACGAATGGTTCCATCGCGCTGTGTGTCCGAAGCCATTGCTGCGGAGGTGAGAAGAAAAGAGACCGAATGGGAGCACGAGGGCGGTGGTTCCAGTCCCTGCCACCATCGTCATGAGGGAGACGAAGCCGAACGGTTGAGGATGAGGGCGACTAATCTTCCACGTCTCTGCAACCTCTCGGCTCAGCCCTGCACATGCCCCTCCTTGGTACTAGCCATGGAACGTACCCAGTGATACATATATCATCACCTTTGCTTCAGTTTGTTGTAATTGATTGTCTGTTATTGTTAGTTGTTTTTTGGTCAAATCCCTCCCTGTAATGAGTGATGGATGGATGGGATATGGGATGAGATAGGGTGAGCTGTTAAGTTATTTCTAGATGTTAAGGTTAGTCACCGGTTCTCGTCTTACAATAATACTACTCTTACTCTTAAACATGGTGATCTTTTAAAGACGTTAAGTTATTCCTAATGTTATGGGGTTAAATCACTACTTCAATTCCCCTCCTCTCACAACAATATTTCTCTTACTCTTGAACATAATGTTGTTAAGATGTTAAGTTATTCCTAGATGTTACGGGGTTAAACATTAAGATGTTAAGCTATTCCTAGATGGTATTCCCCTCCTATTGGAATGTTACTCTTAGACTCCCCTCCACCTATTGGAATGTTACTCTTAGACTGGAATGTTTCAATTGCCCTCGTCCTATTGGATAAAGGATAAGTGATACTTTGAAATAATAAAAAATTCTTATTCTTTAATATTGAAAAGGATATTTTTTAAAGATAAAAACAATCTTATGATACTTTAACATTGAAAAGGAGATTAAGGATAAATGATACTCTGAAATAATAAAAAATTCGTTATTCTTTAATATTGAAAAGGATAATTGATACTTTGAAATAATAAAAATTCCTTCTTTAATATTTAAAAGGATAAAGAATAAGTGATACTTTTGAAATAATAAAAAATTAAGAATGTTATTGCTTTTTCTTCCACACCTATTTTAAAGGGCACAAAAATGTGGAATAGAGTATTACTTTTAATCAATGAAAATAAAATAGGTGCAAAATAATATAAACAAATTGTAATGAAAAATAACATACACTAAATTTAAGAACAAAGAGGTGAACATAAATTTGAACAAATTGTAAAGAAAATAACATATAAATTATTTTAAAGATAAAAGCAATCTTATGATACTTTGAAATAATAAAAAATCCCTTATTCTTTAATAAAAAATCCCTTATTCTTTAATATTGAAAAGGATAAAGGATAAGTGATAGTTTGAAATAATAAAAAATTCTTTTTTTTAATATTGAAAATGATATTTTTTAAAGAAAAAACAATATCATGATACTTTAACATTGAAAAGGATAAAAGATAAGGATAAAGAATAAGTGATACTTTAAAATAATAAAATGATAAAAACAATATTATGATACTTTAATATTAAAATGATAAAAGATAAGGATAAAGAATAAGTGATACTGTGAAATAATACAAAATTTCTTATTCTTTAATATTGAAAAGGATAAGTGATACTTTGAAATAATAAAAAATTCCTTATTCTTTAATATTGAAAAGGATAAATAATAAGTGATACTTTGAAATAATAAAAAATTACAAATGTTATTGCTTTTTCTTCAATACCTATTTTAAAGGGACAAAATGTGGAATAGAGTATTATTTTTCAATAGCTATTTTAAAGGGACAAAATGTGGAATAGAGTATTATTTTTAATCCATGAGAATAAAATAGGTACAAAATAATGGAAACAAATTGTAATGAAAAAATAACATACACTAAAAATTTAAACAAATTGTAAAGAAAATAACATGCAGATGCATAATAACTTCTTGGAGAATAAAAGAGGTACAAAATAATGGAAACATGAAAAAATAACGTACACTAAAAATTTAAACACATTGTAAAGAAAATAACATACAAATGCATAATAACTTCTCGGAGAACATTCTTTTGAAAAATGGAATTGCACCACCTTAATAACTTTAATAACTTTTAGAAGAACATTCTTTTGGAAAAAAGAGGTGCAGTACATTTAAACAAATTTAACTAAAAACAATAGAGGCTGCGTAGCAGCGAGTCCCTGCAAAGCCCATGGAATACAGCGAGTCCCTACAAAGCACATGGAATGGGTGGGGTCTAGTGTCTAGTGTCTGGATGTGGCCCTGATACCAACCAACTTGCTTGCTCACTTGCCGGGGCGAGTTGGGTGACTTAGTACCACTCTGCCCACCACGATCAAAGCCAGCAAAGCCCCTATACCGGACCCAAGCGGGTGCCCAGTAAAAGTGATTTTAATTCGGATATTCCTTGATCAATTCTTTAATCGTATCGCCCTCATTGTCGATAAGCCAGGCAACGGATTTCAAGAGCCCATTATGAACAAAACCCCCCGTCGAACATCTTCTGGCCGAGCTTATTGTCCCAGAGCATGGCATAATCACTTTCCATTGCCATGTTCAGGCCTCGGATTGCCAACACAATCGCAATTTTCATGATCCAAGTATAACATAAGGAGGAGCTCGGGCCCAAGTCTGCTCGTAAGTGACTTTCTTGAGGATCCACTCCAGATTGATCCCATAACCTCCAGCAGGAGCCCACTTGGGTTTTCTTATGTTGTCTTCGTATACGGAAAGGATGAAACAGTAGAGACGGGGCACAGGTTCGAACTCCTCCCACCTCACATGGCCCCATCGCTCGTTGTCTTGCTCGTCGATATGCAGGCACCGCTTCCACGCCCATCGCGCATAGGCTAGGCAATACACACATTCCAGCAAGGGGATTCCGCACACCAATGACATCGCCCAGAATCCGTTCTCAGCTCACTCTGCATCTCTTCTTCATCAATAAGAAAAAGAATATTGATGGCGATGCATGAAGAAGAAAATGGGAAAAACTAAAGCATCCATCTTCATCTTCCAGTGAAATGAATTTACACACATGGGCTGGCAAGCTAAATAGAACAAAAGGCTGAAGTTGCCAGCTGAATAGGACACAACACTGAAGTTGTGAAATTGGTATTGAATTGGGAGGTAACGACGCCCGAGACATAGTAGAGGATATGATACTTGTCCCACAGATAAGAGGACAGGTCAGTGCTAAATTTCCCGCTAATTTAATAGGCATTATCAATAATATGTATTACATTTAGTTTACCATTTGTATGAAGTTACATTCACAAGTGACTAACAGATTTATTATGAGTGCACCCAATGGCATATTTGGCCGGAAGCTCTCATGATTCAACCGAAACTGTTAACAATATGTGGGGCCAGGTTTCACTTATCTGAGATGATTTCTTTCAATGCGTTTTTGCATGGAGGGTTAATGGTCCTGGTTGACCAAGGATCCAAACACAGGGTCCCCACGTATTCTAGATACACGATCGCAAGAGGCAAATCCTATTTCCAACTCCCCTGCATTATAAATGCAGTCTGATATGCAAGGGGAATAGGGGTTGCCTTGCTGCTAACATGCCAAAGTCAACTTTGAGAGAAATATAAATGCAAGACAACCCCTATTCCCCTTGCATGTCAGACTGCATTTATAATGCAGTAGAGGGGAATAGGGGTTGCCTTGCTGCTAACATGCCAAAGTCAACTTTGAGAGAAATATAAATGCAAGGCAACCTCTATTCCCCATGCATGTCAGACTGCATTTATAATGCAGTAGAGTTGGAAATAGGATTTGCCCACGATCTTACGCATGTTTCACTATAATATCGCCCATGTTTCACTATATAATATCGCCCAGTGTTCTGACAAGTTGCGATATTAGGTTAGATAGGTCACTTCATTAATTAAGGTTGGCTAGCCATGTTGAGTCTTTTCCTCGAATTTTCTCTCAAAGTGGACAACAAATTTATAAATGCAACTAAGGAAGTTAAAAAATTTATACATTTTGATTTTTTTATAATATGTGAATAATTAAACAAAGTATTAATTCAAGTGGAAATTATGCCTATATATTTTTTATTTGCACGCATTAATATAAAATAACTATAAAACTTTTAATTCCCTGTTAAATCTCATGCGGATGGAACTGTGGTCATATTTAACAATATTTCCACGCATTCCTAGAATAGGAATTGGTTTTACAATTCCACCCCACGTCATATAAATACATGCATTCTACGGAAATTGGTACGTGAGTAGAGCACTTCGAAAATGTGTCATTGTGTAGTATGGTTAGTCAGTTGAATAGTCCCCTCAGCGTGCATGCAATCCACTTGTCACCTTTGAGAATCTTCCACAAAACTATTTAGTTAGAGAACTGAGTTTTAGCAGCCTCTACAAGGCACGAATCTGCTTAGGGTCCCCTGAGCTTGCATGCAGCCCACTTGTCACCTTTGAGAATCTTCCACAAAACTATTTAGTTAGAGAACTAAGTTTTAGCAGCCTCTACAAGGCTCGAATCTGCTCAGGGAAGCTCCGGATAATCACTCTGATATTTGGATTGGATTTCCTTCCAAGGAAGATGCATCCATGGATGATGAGGCACTGAACGAGTGTTAGAGACTAGGGTTGCTATGTTGAAGTGCCCAATCACATATTTCAACAATCACAAATTTTGATTATATTCATTGATTCTGGTGTTTTGTTTAGAACTCAAAGGAGCCTGTATGTATCGCTATATGATTTCAGATCGCGAAAGCAAGGGTTCTCTAAGCTCAGTGGTATCATCTATTCGTGACCCTTGTCCTTGGTTTAGCGTAAAGAGGAAAATCTTGACACCAGACAAATTGTTGATTCAAAGAAGTATTTATACGATGTCTTGTTTGATGTTTTGTTTCAGTCTTTGATGTCTTGTTTGATGTTTTGCTTCCGTCCAAGCAGAGAAATGAACAAACATAATTCGCAATTCTCTAAACAAGTATTCAACAGAGTATTGTTTTTTCTAATTAGCAATTTCTCTTTAAAAAAAAAAACTTAATTAGCAATTTTTGACTTAAAATTTTAATTTCCGTCTTAAATCTTTTAAGTAGATAAAACGTTTTATGTAGCAGCCATTGTACCTGATCTATTTTGTTCATAGATGATACATGAAAGATTTCTATTAAATTAAGGTTTTCAAAGAAGATTCTAATAGTCTCTCTCTGTCCGTGTGCTTAAGTGTATGCATATAATCACTTAGATTATAAAAAGTTGGCTTGCATATTCTCGTGTATTTTCTTTCTTGAAGCTCTTTTGCACGTAGATGTTTCGTGATTTTGATCTCAGATATGATTTGACTGATATATTAATTTTTGGATAAAAAATGAAAAATGATAATTGATAATGGGGTAATTCTCAAATGCCGATGTCATTCGAAAAAATATAAAACCTAGCACAATTAGTAAGTTGGATAATAGTACTGGATTAGGCTACAGGGTTTTCCAAACGCTTGGGAAACTCCCATTTCCAAAATGCTGAATCTTCCCAGAGTTGTGCTTCTTTTAAATATTTCAAAGAGAAAGTTTGAGCGAAAGTTTTGGCCTCATCCATGACTTTCTCTCCTTGAAAGGCAATGAGGGAAGCCCTATATAAGTTAAATACAACTCTGATTAAATACAACTCTGATCTCATCTTCTGTCTGACTAGCAGTGCAATCAAACTGCTCAATTTGGTTTTTGAAATGATTCAAAACATCTTAAACAAAATGAAAAGCTATAAGACTTTCAAGAGAGAAAAGAGCAAAATTGTGTATTTGAATGCAATTTCTGAAATTTGCAAGTAAGAAAAAATTGGAGCTCTATTCAATAACCACCATTTTCTGAGCATTTGAGCATTTTCTTAACAGCTCGAATTACTTATTGCTACTTATTGTTTATTGTAGTTTAAATTTATTTCAGAATTTGTAATTTATGTTAATTCCAGAATTGTACCTCATGAAGCTGTGAAGATGTGAAGAAAATTGTGTAGGTCGATTGATGAAGCTATGCAACTAGTTTGGGTCGACTTTTATCCTTCCCGGATGAAGCTATGCAACCGGTTAGCTAATCGTGCTTAGCTAAGCACATGGTTGCACCAGGTTCAGGCCAGCTTCTATCCTTCCCAGCTTTGCTTATGGGCCCTTATGTATTGAATGCTTTTGGGTTCTCTAATTCAAATGGAATAGAGAGCGCAATTTAATGAAAAGAGAACTAAGCTCGGGAGAAAACAATAAACAAAACTGAAAAGAGAAAAGATAATTGAATAAGCAGTGCAATTCAAAATGTACCAAGCTAAGCCTAGATAAGCAAGACAATACCAGTTTCTTCGAGCAAAAATGAGAGTCAATTGCTTCTGGATGTCAAAATGGGATCCTAAGCCACGTGCTTGCCACTGCAGAGAACATTCTACTTCTTCGATATGCAAAACCCTCGTTTTTTGCTTCTTCGAGATGCAAAATCCTTGTTTTCCTCGCTTCCTGGGGCGTGAAGCAGGCTATTGCAGTTGCAGTTGCTGCAACAATCCTCGTTCTCCTTGTTTCCTGGGGCGTGAAGCAGGCTGTTGCAATTGCAGTTCTCGCAGCAAGTTGTTGTAGTTGCTATGTGAAGCAAGTTGTTGCAGTAGCGATAAGAAGGGCTTCACACAAGTTGTTGTAGTAGCGATAAGAATCCTCGTTTTCCTTGTTTCCTGGGGCGTGAAGCAGGCTGTTGCAATTGCAGTTCTCGCAGCAAGTTGTTGTAGTTGCTATGTGAAGCAAGTTGTTGCAGTAGCGATAAGAAGGGCTTCACACAAGTTGTTGTAGTAGCGTTGTTGTAGTAGCGATAAGAAGGGGCAATGCCTGGTTTAATCAATAGCTGGATGTTCCCATTCAGAGCTATCTGTAAACACATGCCATGTGTTTAAGCCCATTCTGAACACGTGTTTAAGCCCAACTTTGGCAGCTATGTGTTTAAAGACTACAATTTTGGCAACGATATAATTAAGGGATATGTTTTTAATTCCTAAAAACGTTATTCAAACTAATGTTAGCATTAGTTTAACATCGTCTTTAAACTTCAAAATGCAAAGGAATTAACATCGTCTTTAAACTTCAAAATGCAAAGGAAAGGAATTAACATCGTCTTTAAACTTCAAAATGCAAAGGAAATGGCATATACTATAATGTGGTTTAGCATCTTAGCTTCTTGCAACGATATAATTTAGCCTCTTAGCTTCTTTGCAACGATATAATTGAAGAATATGTTTTTAATTTATAATTGAAGAATATGTTTTTAATTCCTAAGCATGAAACGTTATTCAAACTCTAACATTAGTTTAACATCGTCTTTAAACTTCAAAATGCAAAGGAAATGGCATAGATTATAATACATGGTTTAGCCTCTTAAACTCTAACATTAGTTTAACATCGTCTTTAAACTTCAAAATGCAAAGGAAATGGCATAGATTATAATACATGGTTTAGCCTCTTATCTTCAGGAAGAGGCTACAACTAATGTTAGAATTTAGCCTCTTAGCTTCTTTGCAACGATATAATTGAAGAATATGTTTTTAATTTAGAATTTAGCCTCTTAGCTTCTTTGCAACGATATAATTGAAGAATATGTTTTTAATTTATAATTGAAGAATATGTTTTTAATTCTTAAGTATGAAACGTTATTCAAACTAATGTTAGCATTAGTTTAACATCGTCTTCAAAATCTTCAAAATGCAAAGGAAATGGCATAGACTATAATACATGGTTTAGCCTCTTAGCTTCAGGAAAAGGCTACAACTAATGTTAGCATTAGTTTAACAGTTTGAAATGGCATAGACTATAATACATGGTTTAGCCTCTTAGCTTCAGGAAGAGGCTACAACTAATGTTAGCATTAGTTTAACAGTTTCTTTAAACTGAAGCTTCAATATGCAAAGGACAGGAAGAGGCTACAACTAATGTTAGCATTAGTTTAACAGTTTCTTTAAACTGAAGCTTCAATATGCAAAGGAAATGGCATAGACTATAATACATGGTTCATAGACTATAATACATGGTTTAGCCTCTTAGTCTGGGGAAGAGGCTAAATAAAAAGGCAAACTTCAAAATGCAAAGGAAATGGCATACACTATAATACATGGTTTAGCCTTTTAGCCTCGGGAAGAGGCTAAATAAGAAGGCAAAATGATTTCATATATTGTTAGGTTAAATAGTGTATAATACATGGTTTAGCCTTTTAGCCTCGGGAAGAGGCTAAATAAGAAGGAAAAATGATTTCATATATTGTTAGGTTAAATACTTTGGTTGCTTGTGGCAATCACGAGAGTAAATAGCTAAGAAAGCCATTGAAATTAATGTCGAAGTTCGCCATATCCATTACTATAGTCCATAGTCCATGGCAGAGACTATAGTCCATGGCAGATTTACTTTGGTTGCTTGTGGCAATCACGAGAGTAAATAGCTAAGAAAGCCATTGAAATTAATGTCAAGTTCGCCATATCCATTACTATAGTCCATAGTCCATGCCATCTGCCAGATGGTCCAACTTTGGTTGCTTGTGGCAATCACGAGAGTAAATAGCTAAGAAAGCCGTTGAAATTAATGTCAAGTTCGCCATACTTTGGTTGCTTGTGGCAATCACGAGAGTAAATAGCTAAGAAAGCCGTTGAAATTAATGTCAAGTTCGCCATATCCATTACCATAGTCCATGCCATCTGCCAGATGGTCCCATAGTCCATGCCATCTGCCAGATGGTCCCATCTGCCACATGACAATAACTGATAACATAGAAGTGAAAAAGAAAAATGCAGCTCATTTAAACAAATTGCAATTAAAAAGAAAAAGAAAAAAAAAGTGCAGCACATTTAAACAAATTGTAACTAAAATATAATATAAAGCTGAAAAAAAAAGTTGCAGCACATTTGAACAAATTGTAATTCAAAAATAACATAGAAACAAATTGTAACTAAAAAATAACATAGAAGTGATTTCTACTGGAATATCCTTTTGAAAAAAAAAAGTGCTAACACGTTAACGAAAAAATAACATAGAAAATTCAATTCGAATTTTTGTCTTTATATATTTTGATGGTTTCCAATTAATGATGTCGAATTTCTTTAATCAGCATCCGATCTAATATAGAAAATTCAATCATTGAACCACAAAAAATTTATGACGCATTTTTGTCTCTATATATTTTGATGGTTTCCAATTAATGATGTCGAATTTCTTTAATCAACATTAGATCTAATGCTTAGGTATTCTATTTTCAGTTCCCCATAATTCATTTAATTAATTTTGATTTTGATTTCCACATCATTCAATTAATCAATGATGCCAATTTTTGTATCCATTAGATTTATCTTTCATCTTAATTAGACATCAAATCTTTCAACCTACAAATTTCTTATCTTCAAAGGGGTGCAAGCTGCACTTCAATGTGATGATGACGTGTGACTTTGTCGGTGTTCAATCTTGCCCCTACAAATTTCTTTCTTATCTCTTAGTTTATCTCTTAGTTTATTGTGATATATGTGATTTCGTTGGTTTTAAATTTGGAATAATATATATATATAAACTTGGCTATTAAAAAATAACAATGAATATATATTTGGTTAGTTTTAATATTTTATTAATGATATATATTTTGTTAGTTTTATATTTTTTAGGTTTTTAGTTGTATTATACTTTATAATGTTTAAATTTGTTAGGGACAGTTTATACAATTTTAATTAGATAGAAAAAGTAATTTAAATAAAAATATTATATTTTCAATATTTTAATTTTTAAATTAGATAGCAGTATTTTAATAAAAATTTATATTTTTTTAAATTTAATTTAGAATTAATTAGTATACGTCTATCTGAATCACTGATCTAATAGAGGGATTAAATCTCGTTTATCTTCTATCTCAATCACTGATCTAGCAAGCTCCTAGAGAGATCAAATCTCTTTTGTCCATGGTTAGAGAAATATATCCATAGCTATAATAGATCTTTATAGGTTCTCTCTACACATACACACATCATGGTTATAAAATTTAAATTTATAGTTACAATAAATCTTTATTGAATTTTAGACAAAATTAATTCAAAATATATCAATTTTTTATATATGTATTCGACATTAAAATATCATTTAAAACCAGGACTAGGATTGAATATTTTTTCTTATCAATTGTCCATATAAAAATGTTTATTATTATGACTTCTTTTGTATATTGATTTTTTTATTATTGAGGTTTTTTTCCAATTAATTTTTTTTTACCAATTGAAATATTTTTTATGTTGAACTCTATTATTTATAATTATTATATCGCATTAATAGTGAAAATTAAGTCTTTCCCTTTTATTATTTATCTATTTTAAATAAAATTTGTATAATTATTGACTCCACATAAATATCAAAATATTTTATTTATCATTGGGAGGGACTGAAATATTTTTACCACATCTCCTCCAGATTGAGTTGTAACATCAATAACAATCCAAGCTAGCTACGTGAAAATAGGATTAGTGTTTTTTATAATGTTTTAATGAAAACTAATCAAATATGTATGTTTATTTTGTTTTATTATATTTTTAATTTTTAGAAATATTTTTATTTATATTTTTAAAAAGGCACATGTCAACTCCATGAGTACGAAATCACACATTACTTAAAAAAAAAAGGCACTTGTAAACTACATGTTGAACACAGACAATCACACATCATCCTCATACTTGGTTGTAGAATGCACTTCTCTGCGCAATTATTTGAATATAATGTTAATTAAATATCAATTTCATATCTATAAATACAAATACAAATACAAAGAGAAATTTTGTGTGAAAAATTAATTTCAATGCGCAAAGAGAAAATAACTATAATAAAAAAAAATATATAAATTAATATGTTTCATTTAATATTTATAAAAAAAAATCAATGTACATTCATAAATAAATAAAAAATTGGATGAGTAGAGTTTAAATATATTAACATGTATTTAAAATGGGTTAATTACAGAAACATGTTAATGTAGTTTTAAATAAAATATCTCTCTATCTTGATAAGTAAAAGATTTCAATGTGAATTTATATATATATATATATATATATAATATATATATATATTATATATATATATATATAATGCATGAATATATTATATAAAGAATTGGAAAAAAGTAATTCTTATGATTAAAACATTATAAATAATCGCATTATTTTACATTTGAGCAGTATATTTTTTTGGTCAATTTTCTCTAAAATCTAGCAAAGATTTGTTGGAATTGCAAATTAAACTATGTATATTACACAATCCTGTTAGAGTTGGCTTTTCCAACACTTCATTTCCCTATGAACTAAGTATGGTGAGTTGTAAGCTCACATAGGGACTTGCATCTGCCCAATTGTCGTAGTTATCCTTAAATGACACTGGGCCTCCTCCACTTCTATATAATGGAGGTTTTCTATATACTTTTACATAACATTGTGAATAATAGGATACTCTTACATGGTATGAGAGTAGGCGATTCCTGCCCTTGTTAAATTGTTTCCTGAATTTTTATAATTCTTTCATCATCTACACCTAGTTCTGTAACTAAACAGGTGTTATTTGTTGTTGAAGAAATTCAGACTAAGTTGCTGGAAGAAAAATCTCCTACTCATTTTGATAAACAAATTGATGACATGTATGCAAGTGTCATTTGGAATGAAAGTGTTGTTGCACTTAAGTCTGAGTCTGTACCGGCAAGAACTGAGCCATTTTCACATCCTCATCAGAAGAAATTACCCAAGCACCATCATTCTTGGTCAATTACTAGTCTTGAATTCAGATTGTTGTAGAAGAGATGTGAGCGAATAAATTGTGGACTAGTGCCAACCATAAAGATTGTTTTTGGATGGATCGATGGATGGTCATGGAATTATTTGAACCAATGCTTGCAAAATTCATATCATTGTGTTGCATTAGTTGTTTGTTGTAGATTGCCATTGTTCCCCTAGTTGTGTTTCAGGGGGGAATTCACTGACAATGAAGACTATTGATTCTGGCTCCTTTCATTGTTGTGTTTTTAGGGGGGGATTTAGATGATGACAAATATTGTTGTCATTCCTTTGTTGACAATTGCCATTTCTTGTGTTTGATCAGTGTCATAGTGATGGTGTTCAAACAACTTCAGGAGTGTTGTTGTATAACATTTGAGTTGAGTTTGCCATACTTATAGGCCTGATTGTTTGTTTGGTTGTTGATGGTGTTGCTTCTGTCTGAATCCTTTGTTGTGATTCTTTACCAACACCTATTTTCTTTAGAGATTTTTTGGGGAATTTGATAGTTTTTTCCACCCTTATGGCTCCGCAATAATCCTACTTTAGAGATCGGTTGACCTCATTGAGGTTTCATGGCTCTCATCTTCAAATTTTTGGTACTTTATCATTTATTATTTCTTTATTGGAGTGAGCCTACGTTATTTCCATTCAGTGGATCATTATGGGATCTACAATTTCAGCTCCATGATAATTTGAGCACTGGCATATTTCTTTCTTTTGTGGGAGCATTTTTTCCTACAAGTTTTTCTCTCTTTCTCTGCTTATGAGAGTTTATACATGGGAACCTAATCAGGCTTTGTTTGCAGGACTCATTCTTTGTTTTACTTATTTTTAGTTATTCCCTATGTTTCACTTAAAGAGGGGTGTTAAAGTTGGATTTTCCAATGCTTCATTTCCCTATGAGCTAAGTATGGTGAGTTCTAAGCTCACGTAGGGACTTGGATATGCACAATTGTCGTAGTTATCCTTAACTAACACTAAGCCTCTTCCATTTCTATATAATGGGGGTACTCTATGTACATTTACATAACAATGTGAGTAATAGAATACTCTTACAAATACAAGTGGCCAAGGAAAATTTCCAGGCATTCAATCAATTTACACATTCAAAAATGCAATTTAAACAACAAAAAATTTCACATGGTATATGTGTGTGTCTATGTGTGTGTGTTTGTGTGTATCAAGAGAGAGAGAAACAAAATATATCCATATTAACCATGAATATATCAATCACTAAGCACTGAGAGGGATCAGGTCTCTTGAGATGCAAATATTTTTTCAAGTTTTTCACTATAAATATGTTTTGCACCTCAAACGGTTTGATTCCTCTCGACACATACTAGCTCAATGGTTAAGATGGATCTATACTAGTTCAACATACAAATCTCTTTTCTCTGAATTTATAACATAGAAAGATCAAATCATTCGCATGTAAACTTATTTTCGAAAGTAAAACTTGGAAAATAAAAATCCCTTTTCTTCTAAATTTATTTAGCATACAAATAATGTTCCTCTACATTTATAACAAAATTTTTTCAAAATTAGAACTTGGAAGAGATTCGGATTGATAGGAAGGTTGAAATCCCTTATGGAGGAGTGATTGTATTCAAAATGTCGGGCATCAATGGTGCAATTAGCATTTTTCATTCGAACACTATGTAGTTCTATGATCAATACTCGACCGACTGGGAGGAGAATCATGGGGAGAACTTGCAGATCAACTTCTATGACATCCCTTCTCTGCCCAACATTATTCTTGATCACAAAGATGCCACCATCAGATTGATCGAAGAGACTGTCAAATTTTCTATCACTTTTTAGGCTAGCATTTCAGATCTAGTGTTAGATCAGCAACACAAAGGGGGTTTGTCGTCCTTGTGTCTCCTCTCTATCTCTTATCTACAGACTTGGACAAAGGATAAACAGAGAAAGAAAAATGTCATATTTTCATCAAAAAATGGGAAGACATATATCATGTGGATCTAGGGATGGATCTAGCGGAATATCTGAAGCAAACAATTCAAAACGACTTGGGAATACCAACAACTCTTCAAAAAAAGTTATACAAAGGAAAAGTGTTCTAAGAATTTTTCCAACTAAAGGATTATGGCATGGAAAAGGATTCCACCATAACGTCAAATATGAGGTTGTGGGGTTGAGGTAGGAGCATTAGCTCTCAAATTGCTTTTTCATAAGGAGTCTTGATTTTTTAGGAAAAAACATATTTTCCCTATGAATAGTATTATAATATTTAAATAAAAGGTTTTGTGAGTGATTCATATTCTAGAAGTTTAACTAGAAATAAATTTTATGATATAGTGATTTGGATTAGATTTATTTCTAGAAATATTGAGAAACTTTTCTCATCGACATATAGAAATTTTGTTTAGAAGTTAAAGGAAAATAATGGATATATTTTCCATAAATTGAGATATGTAAATAATTAGTAATTCAATGAATGTAAAGAGGCTTTTTAGGATCTAGGGATATTTTTAGGAGATATTTTAGGATCTAGAACTAATCTTTAGTTAGATCCATTTGAATAATTTTATGGTTAGTCTATGAGCATGTCAGACTAT
Organism: Pinus taeda; assembly: GCA_000404065.3. Lineage (NCBI taxonomy): Eukaryota > Viridiplantae > Streptophyta > Pinopsida > Pinales > Pinaceae > Pinus > Pinus taeda. Next base: position 78,654 of record APFE031371270.1, read on the forward strand.
GGCTAAGGTAGATATGCTCGTATTATGAATCATGTAAATATTTTGATTTTAATGAAAGTGTGATTTTTGGGTGTGTTTTCCGTGGTTTTTTTTAAGGTTATGAATTTTAAAATGAAAGAAGCTACACCCTACACCAAAGTGGTATCAAATCCTGATGATAATGTTGCTCTAATTACAAATTATTGTATTTGCGAGTGAATCTTGCAGCAAAGTTGTTGTGCATATTGGTTGATAATGAAATTTTGAGGTTATAACAATCGTACAATGGTCATAGTGAGAATAAAGCAAAGTGTGTGTTGTACAGAGAAGCCAATTAAGCCTGTTGTTGGAGTGACTCATTGCTATCATGGGAGTCACTTGTGTGAAGGAAGCACTACATATGGATGCATATGTCATTTGATGTGTGAATGGATTTGTCGATGCCATGAGTAAACCTATCAAAAGAGGAGAAGTGTATAGTGTTGGAGTACCAAATCTTCGTGTGTATGGTGAAGACTTATGGTCTGTTATCCATGAACCCCATCTCTTTCAATGTTAATGGTTTGGAAACCTCTCTGAATAGAAAATCATATGAAGATTGTGGTACAAAATTTAGCATTACGAGCTTCAATGCCATCAGATCCAATAACGTTAACAGTCATAAGGAAGCCTGAGATTGAGAGGAAGCATCAATATTGAGATGGGAGTTCCCTCAAAATTTAGCAGGTGGATCGGTAGAGAATAACTCGTTTCATGTTTAACTTCTTTTCATCCAAATTCACACTAGGAATTGAAAGAATGGATGGATATTGTGATGTATGCCAAGTGAATGAAGACTATGGTGTTTGTTGTGTGGTGAGGAATTTATTTAATTGTTTGTATAATAATTTGGCCTGCGAATATGTGATTGTGGTTCTTTAGAATTTATTTTTTATTAAGGCGGAAGAGGAAACCATAATTGTTATTTTAATTCAAAACAAAGGGTTATTAGAGGATTGTATTTCACATCAAGGTGATACAAATACTGATTGGATTCCTTCCCCAATTAGAAGACATTTGAGACTAATACAATTCGATGATGGAGAAAATTTGAGATTGATTTCCCATTACAGTGATTTTTCCAATGCAATGTATAGGCCAATGATTCTCGCAATAACAAAATTCCAGGAGCCATTGTAATTTATGAATCCTTCTTGTGGAGGATTCTGAAACTGTGTGGGGCAAGTCTTCGTCATCATTAATGCCCATGCTAGCTCATTTTTCAGTGGATAAAGGAGAGAAGAAGTAGCAGGCAGGTGAGGAATTGAACTTGGTTAATTGTTATTTATTGAAGGTGAATGTTTTAATTTAGATATGGATTTGTAGTGGAAAGTACATATCCAATAGATCCAAATATGCACAAGTTTGTGGTCACAAAGAATCTTATCCAAATAATTGAGGACTAGACCTAGTGAGATCTGACAAGTATTTGATCTTGTTTTCTTGACAAGTTATTTATGCACATGGAGCAACAAATGATAGAACTATGGCAAGAATTATGATAGTTGGTGTGGTTGTCATGGAGGAAAAAGAGTGATTGTAGAAAACTAAAGAGAAAAGAGTGCTTGAAATGGATTCTAGAGGAGGGGACCAAGAATGCTAACAATTTGAGCTAAGAGGAGGATCTTGGTGAGGCGTGTGTAGCAGGAAATATGTTTTTTATTACAGAGGTGATTTTTAGGTCACATTGGGTAGTAGGAAACTCAAAAAATGGAAAGACGAAGATGACTATAGGAAGTCATTTGAATAAATTTTCAAAGGGAAGCTACAGAGATTCCAAAGCAGTTTTCATAAGGAAAATGAGTGATGAATAATATGAGAGGGAACTCATTGAGATAAAAGCACTGTTGTATATGCTTACTAGGCTACTACAGTAAAATGAGGAGAACCAGAGGTATGGGTGGAACCTGAGGAAAAGGGATGAGTTGCATGTTGATATATTATGGGCCAAGAAGCAGAGACAAAATTTGAGACAGAGGTTGAAGGAAGAAATCAAAGCTATTGAGTGTGACAAGGAATCTCACAAAGGTGAACCTAAGAAAGGAGAAATCCATGGAGAAGATATCAATTTTGGTGGAGACTTGAAGTTTGATACATCAATTGAGGCTGAAAAGCCTTGTATTTTTCCTAATGGTTTGTGTATGATTGTAGGTGTTATTAATGAATAATAGCCTTTTGAAGTTGTCATGTAGAAAGAGGAAGATAGAGGAGAACAAAGTTCAAATTTTGTTTTCAGCAGAGGAGGAGAAATACTTGAATGGGATGCTAATAAGGAATAATGAGCCAAATGCATAGACAACTTTTAGTCTTCACATTGATTGTGTGCATTCACGTGTTACAAAATTGATTATCAATTTTCAAACTGATGCAAGTGGAACATAAACAAAGATTTAACAACTTACAAAAGTTTTTGTGAATGAGGATGCAAAAAAATTAAAGGAGGAAGAGTTTTCTGGCAGCATGGAGATAGAGCTCGATCAACATATTGAAGTGAGGTAGAGAGCTCAGAGAAGAACTTTACAAGCATGGAATGAGGCTGAAAGTATGCTTGGATGGATATATATTTTGTTTGTTTTTGTGGCTAGAAAATTTTCACTTGAAATAGTGAGCAATAGCATGGTGAAAAAAACTTGTTTACAGCAAGGCAAAAGCATAATTATAGTGGAAATCAATATGGTGCAATAGTAGCAATACATCAGGTTGAAAAAGTTGATCATTAACAAAAAAATTATATATGGGATCCAAGTGGATGTCAACAACAACAACTCATGGTCAAGAGACCATAAAACTTTTCTACTTTGGGAGTCTGATACATGAGCATTAACTCTCAAATTTCTTTTTCATAAGGAGTCCTAGTTTTTCAGGAAAATCATATTTTTCCTATGAATAATATTGTAACCTTTAATTAAAAGGTTTTGTGAGTGATTCATATTCTAGAAGTTTAATTAGAAAGCAATTTTATGAGATAGGGGTTTGATTTAGATTTATTTCTATTAATATTAAGAGAATTTCCTCATCGACATATTTGGAGAAATTTTGCTCAGAAGTTAAAGGAAAATTATGGAGATATTCTCCATCTATCGAGATATGTAAATAATTGGTAAATTTGATGATTTTAGAGAGGAAATTTAGGATCCAGGGATATATTTAGTAGATATTTTAGGACCTAGAACGAATATTTAATTGAGATCCATTTGTATAATTTTATGGTGAGTCTATGAGCACGTCAGAGTGTGGCTAGGGCATAAATGCCCATATTGTGAATTGTGTGAATATTTTCCTTTTAATGAAAGTGTGAGTTTTGAGTGTATTTTCTATGGGTTTTTTAAAGGTCGTGGATTTTAAAATGAGGGAAGTTACGACTTGCACCAAGGGTGGAGCTAAAAACCCTAATACAAGCTCTAGAAACTCTAATGGATCAGTATCGTTCAAGGATGCAGTGAAAGGGAGGGCTTCCATTCCTACAGATCATATCCAAAATATGTCAAGACCTTACATAGTTAAACAAGCAGAAAAAATCACTAGTAATGGATGTTAAACCCCCGAAAGGTAAAATTACTTTTTACTGATCTACAATCTATAGCATTAATATGCAGATTTAATGGCTTCTTACTGAGAAATGGATATTCATATTAGTGGGTATATTATTATTGAACACCCAATTATAAATTAAAAATACAATAGATAAGAATATGAACCACCATTTTAATTTATATGGTAAAATGGATCTTAATTTAAAACAACTTTTTATATTTTATTTTAATAAATAAAATACATATTTATATGTATAAAATATTTTTATTTTTAATTAAATTTATTAAGTTTTATATGCTTATTAATTATATTATTTGAGAAAGGGGTGGTAGGAGCAAGAGGGGTTATTCTCAATCTTAATGGAGAAATTAAAATTAATTATAGTTGTAGGTTAGGGAATTTTACAAATAATATGGCATGGACATATGGATTAATGCAAATTTTCCTTCTAGACAAATAAGTAAACATAAAAAATCTAGTGGTGTTGAGAGATTCCCATTTGGATATCCATCTCCTTGTTCATGGATATTTGCTTGAGGATTGCAAGTTGTGAAGCATCATTGATCGAATCAAGAAATTAAAAAATAGCCTTCTCTACTATTAGTTTCTTTCATGTGTTGAGAATGAAACAATTTAAAAGAGATGATATTACCAATAAAGGTGTAAACCTTAGTGTATGAGTCCTAATGAGAAATGGTATTCCTTCCCTTACAACGATTCCTTAACAATGGGTCTACTATGCAATGTAAGTTTTGTCTGTATATAAAAGTCTTTTAGAGAATCTACACCTCCAAAGGACCTGTGTCCTTTAAGATAGTGAAACAGATAATAGATATTAAGAATAAAACTATCATGAAATTGCAGGTATAATTAGCCTCAAAAGATTTTTATTGTGCTCCATATTATACAGGCGATTGAGGCATCGATTTAATTTAATATAATATCTAATTATTTTTAAAAAATATATTATTTGAAATATTATATTACATATTTAATTATTCTATTATTTAAATTTATTTTAATATAAAATATATATTAGATTTTTTTAATAAAAAATAATATAATAAAAATTATTATTGTTTTTACTTTGATTATTTTATTTTAGCAAACATTATGGATTTTTGTTATATTATTTTATTTAGAACTCTTTTTGTTTTCACCACAAAGAACCTCTCTCCACGTCCATAATGTCTCCCCACGTCCATAATATTTTAATTTTACTAAAAAGATGATATAATGTTTAAATTTTTAAAATAAATTACTCAATCAAATGATGTTTAATTTTACTTGGAAAAAAAAATCTATCAAAAATTGCTATGGTAATGATTTTCCAAATTTATTAAAATATTATTTTTATTATATATTAATTTTTTCCATTATGCATTTACCAATTAATAAATAAATTAATAATAAATAAATCTAATTCATAAAAATATGATTATATCAAATTTAAGGAGAAAATGTGGGGTGATAAAGAGTTAAATGAAGAAAGAAAATTACAAAGAGTAAACAACCCTATATTGAAAATAAAAATACACATTTCAAAAATAAAAAATATATTTGTTAATGATATGGATTGGATCATCATATTTTTCCATCCATCTCGATGCCTTTCAGAGTGGAAGAAGTGGAGGAATCAGCTCATTGGACATTTCTACCTATGGGAACTAGTATGAAAAATTAGGGCTTGAAACATTTTGGGAGAATTTTGAGGCATCAAACAATGTATTTTGGGGGTAAAAATTTGTTGCTTTAGCATAGCACGTTTTTCATATTCTACATAACATCATTTCCAAAGATGCATGAATTGTGTCAATCAGAGTCCATATGCAAAATTTTATGCGACTTAAAAGTTGACCTTACTATTTTCACCACCATAATTTGAGAAGATGCCATGTCATCTCACATTATTCATGGAAAAGGGGCTATATGCGTGATTATGATGAAGAAAACTCTAAAAGAGTCCATATGGTAATCTATTTAAGAGACGAGGTTGTAACACCCTCTTGCTACACTTACCCAATTTAATCATTCCACCAGGGTAAATATGTAATGAAGAGTGACTATGATATGACTCAACCTCCTAGATTACCTGAAGGAAGTGGAATCGAAAAAATCAAACCTTACTAACTTCCCTCAGGTGCTACAATATCCCCAAGGGATAAACCACTATTCTAGGTGCCCAAACCCTGAGTTAAGCCTCTTTTTCAGTGTCTTGGACTCTGAAACGTTGGCACAACACTGTAGGAATTCGACTATAACCCTCTAGTCGCATGGATAAACCTACAAGGAAGTGACTGCAATCTTTTTCACCTTGTTCTATGTCTATGACCGCAAGATTTGAGGCACTTTTTCAAGGCTAGGACTTAGTCAAGGACTTAACTTGACCCATCCTAACCACAATAGAAATTTCGTCAAAGATATCATGAACATATAATTTGCATGCCATAATTACATATCTGAAAATAGGGTTCCCATACTTATATGAGAATTGTCAAGAAGGTTTAATGCCCTCTCATAATAGTTGCATTAATATCTATTAGCTCATACATTCATCAACCGTTCCTCAATCAATCAAAACACATCAAGATTCGTATTCATTATACATCTCATAACCAACATATAACTAGTAAATGAATAACATATGCATCATGATAAACCAACCATCAAAGCCCCATAATAACAAATACAATTACTCATGAAATACAATAGGAAATAACTCTTATTAACATGTGCAAAATCCAACCAATTCTGGGACTTCCACGTACCACTTGTCCATAGATTAGGTTGAACCAAATCTCCCTTTCAGCCAATCACCCCCACGCGATATTCCAAACATGAATGTGGGATATCATGGAAATAACCAACCAAAGCCAAACCAGGGTTTCTAGAGGCCAAAAAACCTCAAACCTTAATTAGTGATTCCCTCTCACGGTCGGACATCACTAACCATTACCCGATCGGTCTCTACCCAAGTTGTCTAAGGCTCCAAAGCGTTTGTTCCAACCTGGCTTCAAGACTACTAACTCAACCCAGAGCTATCGTAAGGTTCGAGAGCTTTTGTCCAACCAAGGCTCTAGGACTAGTAACTCAACCCACCAATGGCTCTAGAGTGTTTTTCCAACCAACACTTCCAGGACTAGTAACTCAACCCAAGTTGTTCCAGAGCGTTTGTCCAACCAAGGCTCTAGGAACTAATATCTCAACCCTAATGAGCATGAGCACCAAATACATAAAACAAATGGGAAACCCCAAAACACCATGGTTATCCAGGAAATGGCAAGGCCAGGAAAAACCACTATCAATCCATGCAATCCTTCATTCCAATGACAGATCATAAACAAACAACCACATGCATATTCCATGCATGCCAAAACTAGCAAGGAAATCATACATGAACTCGTTACCTACAAAGAAAACTCGTTGTAGTTGTTGATCCCTCTACCGTCTTGCACTATCCTACTTTTCCTTTTGACTTATTTATCCAAATCCAAATTATGCCACGATCCTCGAAGAGTGCTCCAAGAAAAATCTAAGTGTGCAAGAGTATGAGAGAGAGAGAATATAATGAAAATGCCAAATACTTAACTGAAAAAATATTTGAACTAATCCTGCGAGGCGTTTTTATCATTGAGGCCTCTATTTTATCCATTTTCCTCTATTTTCCCTTCAATTTTCCTCACATGCAATTATGTGACCTTTCACCTTCATTTTCTCCTATTTTCCATTATTTTCATAAATAAATTCAAATTAATGTCTATTTTCCTTTTCCATTTATGTTTCCAATTTCTATAGCCATTTATTAATCAAAAGTGATCCCCATCACTATGTTTTTTCCAATATTCAGCTTGGAATACGTGTCCCATGACCTTGGTCTTATTTTTCTTTTACTAAATTGATTACATGGATTTTTAACTAGGGTTGTTACATAACCCTCCCCCTTGGGAGAACACCATCCTCGACGTTCAATGACACTTATAAACTAGAAAAAACATGCTTCATGTGGAGCTTTATAACATATCTCGATACATTATTTACATCATATCCATATGCTAAAACAGGACCAACGTATCATGAACACCATACCTCTTATTGGAGCTTTATAACACAGATCGATGTGGTATTTACATAAAAAAGCACAACACCAAAACATATACCAAAAGACATCCTCTCAACTAGCGAATAGAGAAGGATACATAGCCCACATATGATCATCCATCTCCCATGTAGCTTCATCGGTCCCAAAGTGCTTCCACTGCAACTTAATTTGCTTGATTGCTTGATTCCGTAGCACGAGCATCTTTCACTGCAAAATGCACTAAGGTTCCAACTAGAATTCTCCTTCTATATCCATTGGTAATATAGATCAATCAATAACACGATCAACATATTTCACATATATTTTAAGCAATGACAAATGGAAAACATCATGGACTTTCACTATCAGAGGCAGTGCAAGTCAGTAGGCTACTAGTCCAATCCTCTCAGGAATCTTGAAAGGCCTAAAATACTCAGGTGTCAACGTGGCACATGATCCAATCCTTAAGGAGCTCTTCTTGGGCTTGATGCATAAGTACACCTATTCCCCAACCTAAAACTCTTTAAAAACCCTATGTTAATCTTCATAGTTCCTCTGCCTATCTTGTGCTACCTTAAATTATTCTTGATAACCTGCATTTCATGTTCCATCTTTGCAACATATCTGGTCCAATCAATATCTTGTTCACTGGATCACTCCAACTAATGGGAGTATTAAATCCCACCCATAGAGTGCCTCAAACAGACTCACCTTTAAATATTCCTGATACCATTATTATATGCAAATTCCTGATACTCTTCTCACTTTCGTTGTTGATGCATAACGTACATCCTCAACATGTCCTCCAAAATCCTATCGACCCTCTTTTTTTTTCCATGTCTATGAATGATAATTTATACTAAAGTCCAACTTTGTACCCAAACCTACAAATAACTCTTTCCAAAACCTAGAAGTGAACATGGCATCCCTATCTGACACAATCTTCTTCGGAAAACCATTCAACCTCACTATGTCTCTGATGAAGACTTATGCTACCTCACTAGCTAAATTTGTAGACTTTACTGGAATGAAGTGTGATACCTTGGTTAACCTGTCAACCACAACCATAATATAATCATTTTGTTTTGAGGTCTTCGGAAAACATGTAATGAATATCATGGAAATGACCTCCCATTTCCACTCTGGAATTGGAATCGGCTATAGTCATCCACCTGGATGCCAACACTCTGATTTTTCTTTTTGACAATCCAAACATCTAGCCACAAACTTTACCACTTATTTATTTAAATTTGTCTAGTAGTAGAACTTCTTCACAAATTTCAATGTCTTTTGATATTCTAGGTGACCTAAATATGGCTTACAATGAAATTCCCTCAGGATATAATTTTAGAGTTCATTTTTGTTCAACGCATAGATCATGTCCCTAAATCTAACCAAACCATCTATTGTGAGATGATAATCCACATCCTGTTCACCTATACCCTACTATTTTGACTTGTCCCTAAGCTCCCTATACCTATCATCCTATTGTCCTACCTATAAGATTTGATCCTATAAATTTGTGCCATAGGAACTTATAGTTGTTATCTAATTTAATTATACTCTTCCGCTAAGAGCATCTACAACCCTTTTCTCTTTACCATTGATGTACCTGATCTTGAAGTCAAGCTCACTAATCATAGCCAACCATCTAGCTTTCCTGGCATTCAAATTTGGTTGATCAAATAAGTATCTCAATCCACTTTGATCACTCATCAAGATGAATCATCTTCCAAGAAGGTAATTCCTCCACATCTTCAATTCATGGATGATTGCTACCAACTCAAGATCATGTGTCACATAGTTCTACTCATGATCATTCAATTTTCTTGACTTATATCATACTACCTGTCCTTCTTTTATCAAAACCCCACCAATTCCTCTCTTGCAAGCATTTTTGCACACCACAAACTATTTATCAGGATTTACAATATTTATAACTGGAGCATTTGTAAGCAATTTCTTCGATTGCTCAAAACTAGTTGCACTTTCCTTTTTCCATTAAAATTTATTTCCTTTTCTCTGGAAAGATGTAATAGGATAGGAAATTTGTGAGAGGTTCCTAATGAACCCCCTGTAATAACCTGTTAACCTCATGAATGATCTAGCCTCATCCACATTTCTAGGAGTTTCCCATTCCATGATAGCTCTTATCTTTTCCAGATCCACTGTTATGCATTCCTTGGAGACAACATGTCCCAAATAATGTACCTATGTCTGAAAGAAACTAAATTTATTAAGCTTGGTATGTAACTAATGCTCTCTTAGTAATCTTAATACTATTGTTAATAAGTGTTTGGCATGTTCTTCCTCATTCTTAGAATATATCAATATATCAACAATTGATACAATCATAAAGTTATCTAGATAAGGAAGCAACACATTATTCACCAAGCACATAAAAGTAGTTGGAGCATTAGTTAAACCAAAAGGAACCACAACAAACTCATAATGCCCATACCTGATCCAAAAATAAGTCTTGTAGATATCCGCTTCCTTGATGTGAACCTGATGATAGCCTGATCTCAAATCAATCTTTGAGAACAATGTTGCTCCCTTCATCTAGTCAAATAAGTAATCGATGATCGATAATAGATACATGTTCTTACTTGTCACCTCGTTCAGCTGCCTATAATCTATACACAATATGAGAATACCATCCTTCTTCTTCGCGAACAACATTGGTGCATCCCAAGTCGAAACACTTGGCCTAATGTATCCCTTGTTAAGTATTTCCTTCAACTGCAACTTCAATTCCACTAGCTCTGGAGTACTAATCCTGTAAGGTGACTTTGATGTTGTTGTTGCTCCTAGTACCAACTCAATATAAAAGTCCAGTTCCTTGTGAGATGGTAACCCTAAAATATTTGTTGGAAACACAACCTAAAATTATTTCAAAATGAGGTACTTGTTCAAGACCTTAGCATCCTCAACATCCTTACCTTTTTCAATGGAAATATGCATTGCAAATAACACACACACTTTCCTGCGATTGTGCTTTGCCTACATTGTTGTAACCATTCTAACTGATGTTTCCTTCTTCTTAACCTCTTTGTTCTCCATTGCCATCTAAGCATTCAATATCATTTCCATAACATTCCACTTTATTCCTATGAATATGCAACCAATCCTTACCCAATAGCATGTTGTATGATCCCAATGAAAGAACATTTAGATAGACATACCATTCAACTCAAATGAAAAAACTCTTACTCAATGATGAACCCCTTTCTTAGTACATGTATCCAAGTGCACTAACCAAGACTCTGCATGCACTTCTTTATTCAAACCACACTTATCCATCAAGTTAGGGTTAACATAACTATAATTAGATCTAGGGTCAATCAAAATAGAAACAACTTCATCACAAAGCTTACTTTCCATCTCAATAATAGATGCCTGATGATCTGCCTACCTGTTATCCAACGCTGCATAAGTCCAAGGAATACTCTACCCAACATCCCCTAATATATGTGCCTCCTGAGAACTGTAGATTTGTGGTATACCACCCTGATGTTGTGGACAATATCTCCTGTGATGATCCTTGCCACAAGTCCAACACTGTATATGCTTCTTGCCATCAACCATGTTATGATCCTTAGACTGAAATTCCTATCCTCTGTCAAATGCATTGAACTTCTTATGCAATGTTTCATTCTCTTTGTTACATGTGTCTCGTTGTCTTCCTCGCTTCTTATCCCATTTTTCTTTAGTATTTTCATTACCTTTCCAATCATGTTTATATTCATAGTTGTGCTTCGATTTCTCATAACAATGCTTCAACTTTCAGATATCTTCCTCAAACAATCTAGGCTAATCAAACTTAATCCTATCTTTGAATGCTACAGGAAACCCATTGATGAATATCTAAATCTTTGATTTCTCCTACTTAAGATAAGGCACATACCTCAATAACTCCAAGAACTTAGTCCCTTACTCCCCATATGTTATTGATCCCATCTTCAACTCATAGAATTCCTTTACCATGTCATCATAGTATCTCTTAGATAGATACTTCTTCCTGAAAAGTATTTTAAAATCCCTCCACTTAAACTCCTCTTCTCGAATGCCTCTGACATTCTTCACGTCTTCCCACCAATCATGTGTTTTACCATTAAGAATGAACGTATATATTTTTTCCTTCATGTTCTTTGAGTAATCATGCAATCAAAAGAACTTATTCATCCCAAGCAACCACGCTTTTGGATCTTGTGACTTCTTCATTTCTCCATCAAATGTAGGAGGCTTTACTTTCTTGACTTCCTTTGGAAAGTACTTCTTCTCACTCCTTTTATATGGATGGTGTTGGTGATGATCATACTATCTCTTTGAACCAGAACTAGGATATAGCCCATGATCACTACCCCTCCAGTCATGTGTATCCAGAAATCTTCCATCTCTAATTGTATACTCTTTATCCAACTTGTGCCTTGATTGATACCTGCTACCTTATGCCCCATTTTCCATTTTCCATTTCCCTTTTTCCATGACCAATCCTAAGAGGTCCCTATCTCTGCAAATATTATAGACTCTGAAGATTCAGTGCATTAACCTCTGCTTGTTTCTTATGTGCCTTATCAAGTCTTTCCCGTGACTGAATGATCTTGTCATTATCTGCTTTGCAAATCCTTATTTATGCCTGTAGACTTCTGAAAGTATCTATTATGTGAGGTGAGTACTCATCACCATGACTCTCATCTAATCTATAAGGAGAATCACTTGAACTTTAGTCCACCACTTTTCCAGTCATCTTGCTCTTCTTCCTATAAACCTACTATGTCAAATAAACCAAACATAAACCAAATAAAACATACCTCGATGAAGTTTAGGAGAGGCTATCTCGTCTACAAGATCAATCCAGATTAGCATGATACATGTATATACACATAACCATATCAATATGCCAATACTGTGCATGACAACACTAGTTGCATACCATGACCTCATACATGACAATCATAACCATAATTGATCCAGGTGGATGTTGGTGGACACCCACCTATCCCATTTGGATCCCCAAAATTGTCTCTTTCATTTTTTCAGTTTCTGTAATTGCAGCACAATTTACTATTTTTAGCATTTTTTCGGGTCCTGAACTTCCGGAGTCGTTTTTAGGCCCTAAACAATGTTTTTTTGGGAAATCTGGGGGCAACATGGGTCCATGGACTGATGTTTCCCTTCCCAAAGTGGTAGTTCTTGGATAGATATTTCTAACGAGCTATTGTACGCGTCAAATGGAGATCGTATGTCAAAGTTACCACCCCAGGAAATTGATGTACCAATTTACCCAAATGGGGCCCACAATTTGGTGTTTCACCTTCCAGGGTTAGGTTTTGGGATGTTAAGGGTTTTCCATTGTTTCTCAACAATAAATAGGCCTTCGAGCCTCATTGTAACACAGTTCAGAGGCATGTAGCCACCAGATCTCTTCTCAGAGATAAGCTACCATCGCCCTCGCTGGTTTATTTCCATTTCTGGTTGTAAGCATATTTCAGTATTTTCCATTAATGAAATGAAGTATTATTTCCGCTGCATCTTTATGTATATGGTTATCTCTGTATTTTTTTGCATTCCTATTTAAATCCGGATCAATAATCATACATGCATAACAAACATATAGACACTGACATGTATAACAAACACATATATCACTGACATGTATGCATGACAAACACATCCCAACAACAACATCATTAACTTCTACCTGACAACACAATAGCAACAATAACCATCGCCATGAATACATTACAAGCACTTATACAACCTACATGCATACATGACAACCACATCCGCCCATCCAATCCAAGGATTGAACCATGCTCTAATACCACTCAGTAACACCCTCCTCCCACACTTACCCAAGTTAATCGGTTCACTAGGGTAAATATGTGATGAAGAGTTGCTATGTTATGACTCAACCTCCTAGATCACCTTAAGGAAGTGGAATAGACAACACCAAAACCTTACTGACTTCCCCGAGATGTTATAGGAACCCCAAGGACTAATCCACCCTTCTAGGTGTCCAAACCCTTATTTAAACCTCTTTTTCAATGTCTTGGACTCCCATATGTCAGCACAAAACTGCAAGAATTTGACTATAACCCTCCAGTTGCATGCATAATCCTGCAAGGGAGTGACTATAATATTTTTAACCCTATTCGATGTCTGCAATAGTGAGATCTGAGGCACTTTTTCATGGCTAAGACCCAGGCCTCTACCTAGAACTTAATGAAACTCTCAAAAATGATAAATAACATCGAGACAGAGCCTTTAATTAAAAACTTAATCAAGGACTTAACTCGACCCATCCTAACCATGACAAACATTTTGTCAAACAAATCATGAACATGTAATTTATAGGTCATAATTGCATATCTGAACATAGGGGTCTCATACTTATTTGGGAATCTTAAAGGAGGTCCAATGCCCTCTCATAATATATGTATTAACATCTATTAGCTCATACATTCATTAACCATTCCTCATTCAATCAAAACACATCAAGAGCCATAGTCATTATACATCTTATAACCAACATATACATCATGACAAACCAGCCATCAAAACCAAATAATAATAAATAAAATTACTCATGAAATACAAGATGAAATAACTCATATTAACATGTGCAAAATCCAACCAAATCAAGGACTTCCATGTGCCACCCATCCATAGATTGGGCTAAGCCAAATCTCTCTTTTATCCAATCATCCCTGCGCCATATTCCAAGAATGAATGTGGGATCTTATGGAAATAAAAATAAAAACCAAACCAGGAATTCTAGAGGCCAAACCACCTCAACCCTCAACCAGTGATTGCACCTCATGAACGAACATCACTAACCATCACCAAATCTGTCTCTACCCAAGATTTCCAAGATTACAGAGCATTTGTTCCAACTTGGCCTCAGGACTAGTAACTCAACCCACAGTTTCCGCAAGGCTCCAGACCATTTGTCCAACCAAGTTGCTAGGACTAGTAACTCAACCCACCAATGACTCTAGATCTTTTTCCCAACCAAGGCATCCAGAACTACTAACTGAACCCAAGTTGTTCTAGGTCCTCTAGAGCATTTTTCCAACCAAGGCTCCAGGAACTAATAACTCAACCCAAAACCATAAGGAACATGAGTACCAATCAGAAAATAAATGGGAAACCCCACAACACCATGGATATCCAGAAAATGTCAAGGCTAGGAAAAATCACTATCAATCTAGAATATCATCCATGCCAATGAAAAATCATAACAAAACAACCACATGCATATTCCATGCATGCCAAAATGATCAAGGAAATCATACCTGCAAAGAAACCCATTGTAGTTGTTGATCTCGCTGCCCTCTTGTGCTTTCCTACTTTTCCTTTGCCTTATTCTCCAAATCCAAAGTATGCCACAATCCTCCAAGAGTGCTCCAAGAAAACTCCAAGTGTGCAAGAGTATGAGCGAGAGGGAGAATAGAATGATATTTCCAAAGACTGAATTAACAAAAGTTGTGAACTGATCCTTAGAATCCTTTTTATCATTGAGGCCTCTAATTTCTTCATTTTCCTCTATTTTTCCTTCAATTTTCCTCACATGCAATTATGTGACCTCTCACCTTACTTTTCTCCTTTTTTCCATTATTTTCGTAAATAAATGTCGATTAATGCATCTTTTCCTTTTCCATTGGCTTTGCTAATTTCCGTAGCCATTTATCAATCACAAGTGATCCCTATCAATATGTTTTTTCCCAACATTCAGGTTGGAATACATGTTCCATGACCTTAGTCTTATTTTTCCTTTATTAACTTTATTACATGGGTTTTAACCACGATTGTTATAGAGATAGTCAAACCTAACTACTGGTAGGCTATTGAGCTATGTTATAACTGGACCACTAGGAGTAAAAGGGGTTCCATTTTTTCAAGTGAATTTGTAGCATAGGTGGAAACAAATAATCTAGAGGGATAGGAGATAGAATATACAAAGAAAAATTGTAAATTGTAGTATCCCATAGGCCACAAGCCATATTTCTTTATACTCATGGTAATTTTCTATTCAGAGAAAGATAGCATAGCAACCTCTAGCTAGGTTTTCTCCCCAAATGGTTTCCCAAGTCATATCTTGTTTCAAATCCTAGTTTGTGATTTTATTTCACTAATCTCTAATTTCTACATAATTTAAATTTGTATGCATCTGCTATTAACAATAATTTGTAGAAATATGGTGATAGAGTTGCAACTAATCAAGAAATTTAATCTAAATCATGAGACACAATGCTACTCTACTTCTCTGTGGAAATTAATTCACAATTTAGAACAACATTCACAAACATGCATCAATCACATACACAAGTATACAAATTTATCTAGGGGAAACCAATTGGTAAAAACCCCTTAATCTTGATTGCATTAATCAGATGAATAGAGAATGTATTACAATTTATTTCTCACTCTGAGCTCAACCTGTAAGTGAATAACCTTTCTCTCTGCTCAATGAGAGGCTTTAACCGAGACTTACTCAAATTTTGCCACTGCTTAAGCCCATATTTCCTTGTGCAAATCATGAGGAATTAGGCCCCTATTTTTTAGGAATTTACCTCCAATTGATTGCACAATTCCCAAGGTTAGATCTTTGACTGCATGCAACACCTATCCACTCAAGACTAGTCTACAATTGATTTTACACTACCTTAGAATCTCCACCACAATTGAGGAGCTTGAATTCCTTGCATGAACTAACTATTTTTGGTTGATTGATCAGTTAACTAGATGATCACTAAGTTAGATTATTGTCCCACTACACAACTGACCTCCAACTAGTTCTATCAACAATTAGAACTCTTTTAACTAAATACAACTGGAAATAATTGAACTAGATTGCTACAAATTAGAAATTACACGTGCATAACTAAACTCCAAGCCCTCTAACTCAAATTTATTGGGCTAATTGAGTGACAAGAGTCATGTCACCTCAATTAACTACATCCAAGTTGTCTGTTGATGTGAAAATTCGAATTTTTCCAATTTGACCAAGGTAAAGTCAAATTGAGACTTTCTTACTACACTTCTCAACACTCCCTCTTATCAAGAAATGGATTTTCAACCACCCCTATCCTGCACCTATGGAATTCGAACTTCTTTCTTGAAAAATCCTTTGTCGAGATGCCAATATCTTGTTCCTCTATCAAAATTTATTATAGAAACATTATCCCCCTTTGCACATGGTCTCGTAAATGATGATACCAGATGTCTGTATGCTTGGATCAATTGTGAAATACCAAATTATCAAGATCTTAATGCAACTCTTATTATCACAAAATATCACAGTTGGATCCATCTCTTGACCAAACATTCCCATAAGTAACTTTCTCATCCAGATCGCCTCACATGCTTCTTGAATTACATCCATATATTCAACTTTTGCTAAGCTAAGAGCCACAAACATCTACTTCCTGTTATACTAGGAAATGTTTGTGGACCCAACACTAAAGATTCCACCTGTTGTACTCTTTTGGTCAGATGGACTCCCTTCCCAATATGCATCTGTGAAGGCACATGGCTTCACTCCCTCTATCCATTTGTACCATAATCCATATTGGGTAGTGCCTCTGAGGTACTATAAGACATTATTTTCTAGCTTAGTTCAATTGGTTGACTGCATATCACATATCTGGTCGTGTGTTCATAAGATACATCATTGATCCCACTAGCTGCTGGTAAATGGTAGCATCAATATCTTTATCTAAAGTGGCATTCTCCTTCCTCTAGTTGGTCACTAGAGGTGTCTCCATGGGCTTACAACTCTCAATGAAAAATGTTTGCAATATCTCGATCGCATACTTACCTTGAGACACAACCAATTCCCCATCACCTAGCCATACTTCCAGCTTGAGGAAATAGTGCATGAGACCCATGTCTTTCATCTCAAATTCCCTTGTAAGGTCCTCCTTGCAAGAGTTGATCAACTGATCATCAACTACGAATATTAAATCATCAACATATAAAACAATGATAAGAAATTTACCTTCTACCGAAATATGATATAGGTTCACATCCACTTCACTCTTCGTGAAGACCAATCTAGTGAGATAATTATCAATCTAAGTGTACCAATCTCGAGGTGACTATTTGAGACCGTAAAATGCTCGTCTTAGTCTGCACACATTATAATATCAATCAAATGTCTCAAATCCTTCTGGTTGATTAATGTACACTTCCTCCTCAATAACACCATTGAGAAATGTTATTTTTACATCCATCTGGTGGATCTTCCACCCCATCTATGAAGCCAGTGTAAGAATTGATCTAGTGGATGAATACCTTACTATAGGAGCAAAGGTTTCCTCACAGTTAATTCCCTCAACTTCAGAGAATCCTTTGGCCACAAATATGGCCTTATACTTCTCTATTCTTTCGTATGTTGCATGCTTAACCTTGAAGATGCATCTTGAACCCACAACTAATTTATCCTCTAGTCTTGTGACTAGTTCCTAAACATTGTTCTTCATGATGGATCCATATTCTTTCACCATAGCATCAACCCAGTCTAGTTTCTCATCTGTTTCCTTAAAATAGGATGACTCAATCTCTACAAGATCAGTCATTAGAGCCATTTATCTAGTGTACCTCTCAGGTGACCTCCTTTTCCTGTGAAAATTTGAAGGAGCTCCCACATTCTCGCTCACATCCTATACTAATATATTAGCTTCCCTGGTTCTATTTCTATCTTGTCTAGATGTTTCTACTTGATTGAATGTCTCCACTCCACCTTCCCTCTACTCCATTTGTGGATGCTCCATAACTTCTTTAGGCTCCTCATTTTGTTGAAAATGCAACAAGATGATGGAGCTTAGTGAAAAGAAGTCGCCTTCACTAAGTGTGCCTGCTGGCTATTTTTGGAGCAAAGTCTATTTTTAAACTATGTCTATTTTTAGAAATATGGATCATGGTCTATGAGTTGCAGGATGCTATTTGTGGATGATTGGTCATGTTGGTAAAAATAGATGGACTTCTATTATTAGACATATGGGCGGAGTCTATTTTTAGACTGCCAGTCTAAAAATAGAACAGTCGAATATTATTAGCTCTTAATAATATTTGGACTATAAACATTATCTTATCCTCTTGGAGCACTTCAGTTCGAGCTACGGATGTGGCACATGCAACTGCCAGAAGGAAAAACGCTTTTATTATGGGTTAGTTGAGCTATTGCATGATAGACTTCAGTTAGAACTCAAGTGATTGAGTTTGGTGGAGTTGATTGAGGAGTTGATGGAGTTGTGTTCAGTTTGACTTAGTTGAACTAGTTGTATCTAGTCTAACTAACAAA